>PVKM010007413.1:0-41578 GCA_004027735.1 Carollia perspicillata | reverse complement strand
ATTAATTTGTTGTCCCACTTCTTTATGCATCTGTTGGCTGATTCTTGTATGTGCCCTGACTGGGGTTCAAACCTACGGCCTTGGTGTTTCAGGACACTGCTCTAACCAAATGAGCTACCTGGCCAGGGCAGAGCGAGGCTCGTACTCTTAAGCCCTCTTCTCTATTACCTTCTTTCGCTGGAGAGGTAGCCTCTGTTTGCTCTACCATTCCGCACTTCACCTAAACAACTGAGCCCTCTCCCTTTGTCTGTATTGGGATATCCAGGCAGGTGGATGAGCTGCAACAGCCGCTGGAGCCTAATCTGGAGCCAGAAGTGGAATCACTAGAGCTGTCCTCAGGGCTGGCACCAGGGCCAGAGCCAGAACTAGGCCTGGGGTTAGAGCCACTGCTAGAGGCAAGGCTGGACCTGGGGCCGTCACTGGACCCCATACTGGGTGTGGTGCAAGAGCCAAACCTGGGACCAGAACTGAGGCTGGAACCTATTCTGGAGCCTACTTCACAGCTGGCACCAGAGCTGGAACCAGATTTGCCCCCCGACCTGAGACACTTGAACACTGAGGAAATGGAAAGTGAGTGCTGAGAGGGGGCTAGGGAAACGGGGGCGGGGGTGCCTTTCCTTTCCCAATTCCTCTCCCTTATCCATTACAGAAGAGGCCCAGACCTAAGCTCCTCCTTGGAGAGGAGGCTTATTTCTTTGTAATTCCTTTCATTAGGAAACGCACACACCAACTGCTGCCCCACTAAGTGTCCCCTCAGGCCCTTCCAGTCCTCACTTTCTTTGCTGGGTTAGGAATTCCTTGCCTAAGATCAGGGCCTGACTTCTTTTCTCTGGACTACCCAGTCTTCAGGAACAGTATGAAGATTGAAGATATCATGCCAAATGAAGACCCACTATTAGCCGGCCAGAACACCGTGGACGAGGCTTACACCTTCCACCCCAGCCATTTCTACACAGATGGGCCCCTGATTCCTTCTGACTACTAGGAACTGTGTTTCCTCTGTTCTTTCCATGTCTTTTACCCCCACGAGCCCCCACATCATGACATCGATCTCCAAGGATGGGAAATCAGGCATGTGCCCCTTCTGAGCTGGGTGAACCCTGTGACTTCAGGTCAAAGGTACAAGCATAGTGTGGGCCGATGTTGGGCATTGCTCTGACAAGGACCCTAGGGGCTGCCGGCTGTGCTGGGAGGTATAGTGGTTTTAGGAGCAGGCCAGGACGTTTTGCAGGTATGTGGAGAGTTCAGAGGAGTTGCTTCTTTCCAGTATGGAAGGATTTCGGCATGTTGATAGCTGGTAAGACCAACCCGTGCCCACTAGCGCTGGCCCGTGGTGGCGAACTGCCACAGGACAGGACTCCCATCCTCCCCTCATGTCTAGGCGCACCCTTTCCTTTCCTCTTCCCCTCACTCCCGACTCAAGTCCTAAATCCTCTGTTCCTGCAGGGACTGAGAGCTTTCTGCCTCAGCCCCCATGTGCAGCTCCCGCTCTGAGGCAGGGAGTAGGAGGCAGGCCTCCTCTTCCTACCAGTCTCCTCCTCTGCCCCCCAAGCTGGCCACACCCATTCCTCCCTCGAAAAAGGATCCCGCCAGCCTCATGTGCCTGTGAAGCTTTGCACAATGACCTGCTCTGCGCGGTTTCCACTTTCCCAGTGCTTAGGAGGCAGGTCACTCCTGGAGGCCAGGGATGGTACGGCTGCTGGGAATTCAGGAATTGCTTTTTATGGTATGGATAGAATTTGGTATTTTTACAGAGGAAGAGAGCCCTGGGTCTTGTATATTTCTCTATTAAGATATCACCCCTTTCTTTTGTATAATATATTATTTACCTGAAAAGGTGGTTTCTGTTCCTTGGGCATGGACCTGGAAATCCCTGGAACTTAGAACCTCAAAGGTTCATCATGGAGCTCTGGACAGCGGCTCGCCTTGGCCATTCCCAGAGAGCCCCAGGACGACCGCTGTTGCTTTACTGTGTGCATCTAGTAAAACTTGAGATGTGAGCAAAGCGAGGGTTTGTATGTGTGGTGGTTCCTGCCTGGTATGTTACAGTAATTTTCAACCTTTGCATCTTATGGCATATATAAACTAATACTGAAATTTTGTGCCACACCAAAAAAAAACCAAAACATTTTTTTCTGATCTGACAAAAGAAAAACCCAAAAATGAAGGTGTAATTTTGATTCATTCACACCTGCTGTTGGTGTGACAGATGGCTGCTGTTGTGTTGGCTGTTGTCATTGTTTTGTAAATTCTCGCAGCACACCGGTTGCAAACACTGTGTTAGAGGAACAGAACTGTTCAGAAAGAGGTCTGTCTGGGCAGAAGTGGGTAATAAACTTTATGCTGACCTAGAAGCGTTTCCTCTTTCAACCTCTTTACTTCTCTGCTCACAGAGATGAACGTTTTTGAAGACATCAGCAGGCCATGCAGGATCAAGGTCAACAAATCACGGCCTATTTTTCACCCACCCCAGCATACCCCTTTCGTTCTGTTTCTTCTTCTTACCTCCCTGTTTAGAGCAGCCTTTCCTGACCCACAGTCTCCCAAGGGTGCTGTGAGCTATATATGGGGGGGGAGTTATAATTAGCCCACTGCTCCTCAGCTGGTAGGTGCCAAAGCCAAATTTTAAACCTGGGTCTGTCTGACCCCGAAGCCCATGTCTCTTTCTGATGTTGTGAAGATGGAGAAAAGGAAGGGAAACAATCACTAGCTGTTTCCCATACTCTTTCTTTCTAAGGCAATTTATTTTATTTTACTTTAATTAAAGATTTTATTTATTTAATTTTAGAAAGGGGAAAGTGGGGAGAAAGAAAAGGAGAGAAACATCAGTGTGTGGTTGCCTTTCATGAGTCCCCTACTGGGGACCTGGCCCACAACCCAGGCATGTGCCCTGACTGGGATTGGAACCAGTGACACTTTGGTTCACAGGCCGGTGCTCAATCCACTGAGCCACACCAGCCAGGGCTCTAAGACAGTTTATAATCAAACTTTCTTCTGAAGGGCCCACAGAAATCCATTGAGGGAGAATCCCATTAGTTTTGGGGATGTACCTTTATCTTCCTGGAATGCACTTCCTGCTCAGACAACTCTGATTTTGGTCCTGCAGTGATGGGGTTTTGTCTTTGGCCAAATACACTCTTGCCCCAGAAAGCAGGGAAGGAGGCCCTGGGTAGGGGAGCAAGAGAGGTGCCCCATTTCCTAATCTCAGCCCCTTGAAATCTCTTTCATCTTGCTTAGCCATGCAGAGATTCAGACCAGAATGGCCCCAGTTACGCCGTACCCCAGGGGCCAAAGGGAAGCTCTCCCTACCATACTTCTGCAGAACAGGAGAAGGGTGCGTACTGTAGTCCCTTGTCCCTAGTTTTTCATTTGTTTTTAACCAACCAAACCTAGAAATGAGACCCAGATGCCACATAAATAAGTTTATTGAAAAAAGTACATAATTTAGTATAAATACAATAAATAATCCTCCCCCTGAAACTGCTGCCAAGAGGATAAATAGTCCCAAATTTTCCCTTCCCATCTAATAAATACTTGGTAAGAACTAGGTCAGCGTCATTAAGTCTGCCAGGTATTGGTAACTTTTCAACACGCAGGTCCCGTTAGAATTAATGGGCCGATTGACTTGCTGGCTCACATCTTGGCTTTGCTGAGCCGTGAAGGTCTGGATGCCATCCTTAGACTGTTGGCTTTAGGGGCTCAGAGTCACGGCTCCGTGGGCAAAGACCCGGGCAGCTACGGCCATAAAGGCCTGGAGGCTGCGAAGGATCTTGGGGCGGAGCAGGAGGCGCTGCCATGGTTGGCTGGGAGCGGGGCTTGGAGTCTGTTCAGTCTCCCAGTGGTGCCCCTCAGGCTGAAAGGACACAAGACAATTAGAGAGGACTCTAGATCCTTCACTCACACCCCTAGTCTGTCACAGATTCCAAGCCGCCATACTCCAGGCCCCGCTAGTTCATACCTGCAAAAGTTGCCTGAGACCCAGTAAGGATGCGTGCAGCTGGCTCACCGGGCCATCCGGGAGCAGAGAAGGCTCCCCTGTGAAAATGTCTGAACCCAACAGCTTCTCGTAAAAAACCAGGCCCTGGTGGATCCTTTGCAAGCAGGACTAGGAGGAAAAAGCAGTGAAAGAAAACTAACACTCTCTTTCTGCTCCACTCACCAAAGACCCATCGAAGTCTTTTTGCCTTTCCCAGACATAGTTATGGGCGGAATGATCATGTCCCCCAAACATTCCCACTGAGACCCTAGCCCCCAGTGTAATGTTAGGAGGTGGGGCCTTTGGGAGGGATGGGAGTGAAGCCCTTGTGAATGGGATTAGAGTTTGTAAAAGAGACCCACGGAGCCCCCTAGCCCCTTCTGAGGATGGAACTTGGAAGAGGGCCCTTACCCAACCATACTGGTACCCTGACCTCCTTGGGCATGGGCCTGGAGAAATTTATTTTTCACAGCCTCCAGAACTGTGAGAAATTTCTGTTTATTAACTACCCAGTCTATGGTACATTGTTATAGCAGCCTGAATGGACAAGGACAGATACAACTTTTACTAATTCACCATGGTGCCCAGATATGTCCCCATTCCCTTCTTCCTTGTAGCCCAGCCTCATCTTAGTACCTGACTGTTGTCCCTGAGTCCTTGAGGATCACAGCCATCCTCACACTGGATACGGGGCACATCATTTGTAGTCTCATCATCTCCCTTTTCTCCTGCTTCTCTTGGAAGATCCTGGAAAGGAGTAGAAGCATAAAATGAGTACTTTTGAACCCCACATGGACTCTGAGGCCCATGACTCTCCCAGGAGCCCCACTCCCCTGTCCTCTCCCCCTCCCTAATGGCCTTCAACCCTCCAGCTTCCACCCAAGGCCACAGAGTCTTCCACTGCAGCCTTGGAGAGTCTGGAGGGGGTTCTCTTTCGTCCCAGAGGCTGCCACTCACCACACGTCCCATGGCTGGATGTGCACTCCAGGCCAGCGTGCAGAGCTTCTGTGACAGCTGCTGGCACCGAGCCCAAGAGGGGCCGCTGCCTTCAGGCACAGCCCGGCCCCAAGCAGCCCAGGGTGGCAGCAGCAGCAGCAGCAGCAGCACAGCTCTGCTTCCCAGCATCTCAGTCCTGCTTCTCAGATCCAGCCGGCTCTGTGCCTTGCACCAGTCCCTGCGGAATCTGCCCACTTCCCCTTGCTCTCTGAACAGAGAGCCCGATTCTCTCTGTTCTCTGCGTCTCTGTTTTGGTTTTCTCTGTTCACTGAAGCTCTGCGCTGCTTCCTTTAATTTTCTCTCCTTGTCTCTGTGTCCCTTTTTAAGGTCCCTGTACTGTAACACCCGCCCTTTATACTAGCAGGTGACTCACAGCAGGTGGGATTCCCCTCCCTGCATCATCCCCCTCCATGGGGAGCCCAGGTATGCAGCCTCAGTTCCAGGGGAAATGACTCGATTGGTTGCTGTGGCTGGAAGCCTGGGATGAGACATATGTGTAATGCTCTCCAGGAATTGAAATGGCTGTAGAAGGGGGTGGGGTGAGAGTAACAAATATTTAAATGAGCCTAGTTTCAAGTTCTTTCCTGTCTAACCTTTTCCTCATTTTTTTTTTTTGCTTCTCAAAGATATGTCCCTCCAACTAATTTCCTTACCTCCCCTTGCCTGCAGAAAAAACAAAAGAGAAGCATTAATTTATTTCCCAATAAGAGGGCAAGCTCAGTTTAGAATGAAGTTTGGTTCCTACTTCATGCCCTCCAGAAATAAGAGGGCTCTTTTTCTCCATTGAAAAAGTGTTATTTTCACTGGGACAGAATGGACTTGAAGGCGCTGGGCAGCCATATAAATGCTGTATAAAGTGTTACTGCTCCCCCACTTTGGGCCTCACTGTGCAGGGTAGGGGGGCTGTTGGAGGGGGCACTTGTCAACACCCGTCTGATTGCTCAACCTTAGTGGCCCAAAGTTTCATGGGATCTGTAGGATACTAGTGATTGGGGGGGGGGGGGTTGGGACACCAGTGTAAGCAAGGGCTAGACATCCAATTTAGGCATTCCAGCCCCTACACCACAGCTAAGAATTCCAGGAATTCTGAATAGTCAAAGGTGCACAGCGTCGGTGACCCTGGCCAGTCCTTCAGCCTCTTGCATCCATGGGTAAAATCCGCTGACACTGATTTCATCACCCTCTCTGATGCAACATCAATGAAACAGCTGAGAGTGTGAGGTTAGGCGTGGGAGCGGAGGGTGGTTCAAATCTGGGGCTGCCCCAAACCTAGTGGAGGGTCCCAGGACAATTTGGACGTCAGAATGAGGCCATGAGTGACCACACAGATGGCTCCCAAAGCCTCCCCAAGAGGTTGACCCTTTTCCTCTGAGAAATTTACCCTCAACAGAGGTCTCCCTTCCCTTAGAACTACTCAAAACTGCCCAGTGAAACTTCTGATTCAAATATGACTCCCTGGTAAATCCACCCTTTGAATAAAACATTTCCAGCATCAGAGATGTTATCTCAGTTTGAGTGAGAAATGGTTTGCCTCTGCCCACATACTGTGGATACACATAGGATAAGGAAATTGGTGGTAGCCAGTGGAAGTAAGGGAGCTCACCTCACTTTTACATAATGCGTCCTATGCTTTTCCCACTCCTGATGCCCATTCTGGAAGCCCTAAAGGTTAGTAGATGAAAGGTGAAAAGGAGGAGGAGGAAGTGCAGCTCTGGGGGATGAGATGACAGAGACAAGAGTGAGCTGGAGGCATGGGGTTCTGCAGCTTTGTTTCACTTCCTGGTGCTTTGGGAGCTGGGTAGGAAGCAAGGTTGGTGGGGCAATTGTGGGACTGTCGTGTGACAGGAATTACTTCCAGGACTAGATATGACCTGGAGCTGCAAGGAGCCCTTGACGTCAGCAGGGTTTTAGCCATTATGCAAATCTCATTCACAAGACACTTGTAAGCAGACCTTTCCAGATGGATGCACAGGCTCCAAATCCAGTTGAAGTTCCCCCAGGTGGTTAATAATGATGGCTAATATACAGGGTGCAGCCAAAGTAGGTTTGCAGTTGTTCTTATGGAAAATAATACAATAATTAATACACAATACAAGAAAAAACTATTTTGTATACTCAAAACTGTAAACCTACTTTTGTCCCATCTTGTACATCCAGCTCTCACTTTATGCCAAGTACTTGATCTATGCACTTTTCACGTATTAACCCATTTAATTCTCACAATAAACTGAGGTAGGTACTATTATTATCCCCATATAACAAAAGAGGAAACTGAGACACAGAGATAAGTAACTTGCCCAAGATCACAGAGCTATTAAGTAGCTGAATTCCAGGGCAGATGATCTGACTTCAGAGCCTGCATTTTCAACCGTTCCATTATAGTAGACACTGTGAGGAGACACAGAGCATCTGATAAAGTAGCTCATTTAGCCCAGGTATCTCTGGGTATCTCAGATCCTGTATTTCTTTATTTTATTTATTTTTAGAGAGAGGGGAAGGGAAGGAGAAAGAGTGGGAGAGAAACATCAATGTGTGGTTGCCTCTCATGTGTCCCCTACTGGGGACCTGGCCTGCAACCCAGGCATGTGCCCTGACTGGGAATCGAACCGGCGATCCTTTGCTTCACAGGCCCATGCTCAGGCCACTGAGCTACACCAGCCAGGGCAGATCCTGTATTTCTCTTGGGTCTGTGAAGTCTTTCTCAATTTGAAACCTCAGGATGGAAATTTCTCCAAGTGTACAAATTATTTAGGTCTTTCAACATCCATCTCTTTACAAGATTTTAAATCTAATGACCTGTGAAGTCAGATTAATTTGAGAGACCCTCTGAGTTAAGGTATTTTTCTCTTGGTCTATGACCTCTGACTGACTGAGTCTAGGACCATGCTGAGTCCTGAAGTCTAAATTCTGGGGTCTTTATAAAAGAAAGGTCTGTGTACCAGCCTTTACTGAGGGTGAGAAATGTTTTAAAATAGTATTCTCGGTGAGGAATTCCTTCCACCAAAGACGCCCTCTACGTGGCCTTTACAAACTGAGCTTAAGTGCCTTGAAGACATCTCACAACCCGGATCCATTTCGAAGCAGTTAAAGCTCAGAGTTAGGACCCAAGAATCCCTCTGAATGACTGTTGATGCTAAATCTGTAAGAGTTTGGGAAGGCAAATGTCACAATTTACGGTGCTCGTGCCCCACTGAGGGGTAATGTCCAGCTCCAAGAGCTAGGGGAATTTGATAGCTAGGGGGGTTCTCTATTCCCTGGGGATATTACCGGGGCCTCTGGGGGAGGTTATAATCACAGAGGGGAGTTTCAGATGGATGCCCTTAGAATCTCAGAAGATGCAGCCTCTTGGGCCCTGTTAGGGGCCTGGCTCCCGCTTCCTTTTTTCTCTCGCCTATCTGGAAGTGGTAGGAAATGCCAGCGAGTTTCGGGGGCAACAGAGTCAAAGGTGGAATAGCGCACAAGAGCACTGGGAAAGAGGGGATGGACCGGCTACAGTGGGAATACCCAGCAGTCGATCCCCAGGGATTTGCCTTGAGCGTCCCTGATTACAGTTTAAGTTACAGGGAACATGAAAGTTCTGTTTCTGGACTGGCGTTCTCTAATTTTGCTCAAAGAAGGCTTAAAAGACAAGGGATGACTTTTTTCACAACATCCTGTAGGGTCCGGGGATGACTACATTTGTCCCCATCGGCCTGCCGTAAGCCTTGGTTTTTGCCTAGCTCCGCGCACCCGTCGCCTCGCGGAGCTTTGGGAACCTGGCTCCTTCTGATTGGCTTAGGTGAGCCCTAAATCCTTCCTGATTGGAAACTGCGACTGGGAGCCCGCCTTCTTTCTGTCCGAGAGTTTGGTTGAGCCTGAGGCGCGGGGGAGAATTGGGGAAACTGGAATTTCCCGAGTAGCTGACGGCGCTTGTTCTCCCCCTACTCGTTTTAATTCCACGCGCTCCAAAATATCCGCCATGGAGAAATCTTGGTAATGACCCAATTCCCGTAAGCATCCTAGGAACACATCTGACCCCTGCCCTAAACCCTCCCTTCCCTACCGCCGGGGGAGAATTCTGGGTAGTTGATTTCTCTGGTTCCCCCAGGGAATTCTGGGTAACTAGCTATTTCTATCACGTCCTCCCA
Organism: Carollia perspicillata; assembly: GCA_004027735.1. Lineage (NCBI taxonomy): Eukaryota > Metazoa > Chordata > Mammalia > Chiroptera > Phyllostomidae > Carollia > Carollia perspicillata. The sequence continues at coordinate 32,479 of PVKM010007413.1, read as the reverse complement.
CCCCCGCCCCAATTGTGGGTAACTGGCCATTCTTGTTTTCTCTTAGAGAATCCTGGGTAACCTTACAGAAGATTGTGGGAAACTGGCTTCTTTTGTTCTCATCTCGCAACCCTCCACCCCCAGCCCTAATCCTGGGGAATTAACACCTTACCCCCGCCGTATCCAATTTCTACCTCTGCAATTTCTGCTCCTTCCACTAATGGTTCAGGAGTGAACCAGGCAAGTGAGCAGGCCTGAAGGGAAGTGAAAAGGAAGTCAAGAACTATGTTAGATAGTTGGGTCGGGGGGAGTGCGGAGAGCATAGTGGGAAAGAGGAAGGGAGGATACTGCTCCCACCTTTGCCCCACTGTCCCCGACCTGTTCCTTCCTGCTTCATCCCCTCCCTACCGCATCCCTTGCCTGCCGCATCTTCCTCCTTTCTAGATAACGTGTAACACACTAAATACAAGTATCTGGGTCTACCCCTGACGTAGTTACCTCTTTCCCTTTACAGGCTAGGATGCCCACTGGTGCCGTCCTGCTGAAGGCTGGTCAGGCATCTAAAGGGGCTGTGGCAAGGTAGGGTGTGAAACGGGTCTGATCTGCTGCAGCCATCATCATGAACTTCGAGGGTCTGGACCCTGGACTGGCAGAGTATGCCCCGGCCATACATTCTGCCCTGGACCCTGTCCTGGATGCCCACCTGAACCCAAGTCTGCTGCAGAATGTGGAGCTGGACCCGGAGGGAGTGGCCTTGGAGGCTCTTCCTGTCCAGGAGTCAGTGCACATAATGGAAGGTGTCTACTCTGAACTGCACAGTGTGGTGGCTGAAGTGGGTGTGCCTGTCTCCGTCTCCCACTTTGACTTGCACGAGGAGATGCTGTGGGTGGGAAGCCACGGGGTAAGAACCGGACCCCTTTGTAAGGGCTGAAAGGAGATGGTGGATGTTTTATCTGGTTTTAGCTGCTTTGCAAGGAGCCATAATTGAAGTAATGAGAGATGGCTGGGTCTCTGAGTCAAGCCAAGAGGAAGAGAATGGAGAAGGGGCGTCCTGGCACCCAGGAATGAGTCACATAGGTGCTCCTTTTCAGAAGCCACTCGACTTCTACCACAATTTGCTGTTCCCTACTTTGATTAATCTTGATAGCTGTTAGTCTGTAGCCACCCAAATCCGATTTCTAATTCCCCTCCTCTCTTTTCCATTTTTATCATTATACAATGGTTAATGCATGTTTCTTTATATCTGGCATGGAATCATTCTATCTTCTCTGGCTGATTTACTATCTCTGAGAGTGGTTAATCAATGTTGATTTTTTAAAAATGTGTATCCATACTGCCAATATGCTTGTGAGCCCAAAGATTTTGGAAGAGAATAACATGCTAGCCTTGGTTTACTAATTTACCATACGTAGAGTATAAATTGTTTTTCCATTAGAAATCTGGAATGAAAAAAATGTTTTTGGTATGCATTCATTTCAGTGGGCAATATCTACTGCTATACTAGGCCCTGGTAATTAAGCTGAATAAAACATAATCTTTGCCTTCAAGGAGTTTACAGGACAGTAAGGGGGAAAGACATATAAAAAGATGATTCATGGTACTTTAGAAGAAACTAAGCTGCTTGACTTAGTAATGAACTTAGGATATACTAAGTGCCATGACTTAGCAATGAACTTAGGAACTACTAAGTGCCAGTGTGAAAATATGTACTAAGGTGCTGGAGAGCAAAAAGGAGAGTCAGAGCACCTCCAGAAGGAAGTGACACACGCGCTGAGTCCTAAGAGACGAGCAGAAATCAGGTGAAGAAAAGAGGAGAATGCTCTTTTGGCACAAGCAATCGGATAAACAAAAATTCCCAGTGTATCGCACAGCATAGTGACTGCAGAATGCAGGACCTACAAGCAGTTAAGGTTTACTGGACTAGAAGACAAAACTGAGGAGTTAGACATTTCTTCATTCAGCCAGTGTTTTTTGAGCGCCTACTAGGTGCCAGACCTTGCTCTGGGGTCTAAGTTTGGAATAAGCATTTTAAAAGGGAACAAAAATAATTTCTAGTACAAGGGGGGACCCAAAAGAACCTGGACTTTATTTATTAAAAACTGTTTTTTTATTTTCACATGTGTAAACTTCACTCTCCTTCAAAGTACTTTCCATTTGATGCACTACAGCTACCGAGACTTTTTCCCACTGCTCAGAACAGTTTTTGAGACTGTTGATTTTGATGCCACATAGTGCTATTGCTGTTTTTTGTTTCACCTCTTGCACATTGTCAAAACGTTTCCCTTTGAGGACTTTTTTTATCCATGAAAACAAAAAAGTCTCTTTGGGTGAGAGCATGTGAATAGGGAGGGTGGGGCATGGGAGTCACCCCATTTTTGTTCAAAAACTGCTGAACACTCAGTGCAGTGTGGGTAGGTGTACTCCTAAATCAGCCATCTTGAAATGGGCAAACACATTAAAAGTCTTCCAGAAAAATTCACTGAAGCTGAATATGGCCTCTCACACCACCACCAGCTGGTATATTGATACAGATGGGTTCCCAGAACACTCACCTAGCAGGGGAAGCCTTTACTACAAAGGGCCTACCCTCCAGAAGGTAATTCCAGGTTTCTGGGGGTTCTCCTTTGTATATCAAGTGTTGCTTAGCATCCTTAAGAAAAATAGAGTAAGGGTTTTAAGGTAATGAAGGGTGGGAGGTATTGCTATTTTAGATAGTTGGTTAGGGAAGGTCTCTCTGATAAAGCTGCATTTGAGCAGAGACCTGGGTGCAGGCCAGGATGCCTATTTTAAGCTATGTAGAAGGGAGAGAGGGAGCCATGCAGATATCTGGGGGGGGGGACATTCTGGAAAACCCCATATGCTATCTTAAAGGTGCTTGGACTTCATCTTTCAGGCCACCAAAGATTTTTATCCAGACTGACAAGGTCTGATTTGCAACTTAGGTGGATTACTGAGGTAGCAGCATAGAGTTTGATTTAAGGGGGATGAGGTAGGCCATCCGAAATCAGTTTTCAGGTTGTAGCTCAGGCCTGAATGAAGCACTGTAGAGATGTATACATGAAAACAGATTTGGGAAATATTTAGGGAGTAAAATAAACAAGATTTGACTACCAGTGACTTGGTCCACTAGGCAGATTGTGGTACCATAAGGAATATAGTTAAGAATTGAAATGGGATAAAAGTGGTGAATTTAATTTAGGCTGTAATAATGAGTTGGAACTTCTCATGGGATCTCAAAAGAGATGTTTAGTCAGTATTTGGATGTATAAATCTGAAGCTTGAGGCAGTGATCTGGATTAGGAAGGAGTTAGGATTCATCAGCTTAAAAATGGGTGATTGAAACCTTGACAGTGGATGGGATTACCTAGGAAGACAGTAGAGTGAGAAGACAGTGTGGTGGGAATAGCCATATTTCAAGAGTGGTCGGTCAGAAGGAAGAGAGGGTATGAGCTAAGAGTCAGGAGAGAAGCCAGCAGTGAGTGACACAGGAGCCATGAGTGGAATGGGTTTCACATTCTCTATTCTAGCCTGTGACCCACAGCACACGTGGCTGGTAAAGATTAAGACTTGACTGTGGAACATAAGAAACCCAGGTGGGTGGACATCTACTTTTATTCAGTTTCTTCTTAAGGTGAAGGAAACTGTTTGTAAATGTCCTAGAGAAACACAGTAGCCTTCTGTTTACCTTTTGCAAGTAAAAAGGGATTGTTCCACTACTGACATTAAAAAAAAAAAAGAAAAGAAACCCAGGTGGCCAGTGGAGCATCAGACCCCACGTCGCTGACCTTCTGAACAGTGTTCTAACTGAGTCACTACCCACTCAGCAGGGTCGTTGTGAGGATTATAGGAGGCAGTTGACAGAAGTACTTTGTAAAACATTAAACAAACATAAGATGGTATTTTCAGTGTGTTTATCACCAAGATGGGTGTCTACCCTTATGCCTTGGTTGCTGCTAGCCAGAAAGGCCAGGAAGCAAGAATGGAAACAAGTGGAACAAAGGCTAGTTCCTGAATTTTATCTGGGATGGCCCTGACCTTCTGCTCAGGGCGTCTCATCTTTTCGTCTGCTACAGGGTCATGCCACTTCATTTTTTGGCCCAGCCTTGGAGCGCTACTCATCCTTTCAGGTCAATGGCAGTGATGACATTCGGCAGATCCAGAGCCTGGAGAATGGCGTCCTTTTTCTCACCAAGAACAACCTCAAGTACATGGCGCGTGGGGGCCTCATTATATTTGATTACCTGTAAGTGACTTCTCAGCTCTGGACTGAGAAAGAGAGCCCCTCATAGAAGGGGAAGACTAAAGGACTGGGAACTTGAGAGACACTGAGCCCTTAGCCTTTCCCCTCCCTGCAGGCTGGACGAAAGCGAGGATATGCACAGTCTTCTGCTGACTGACAGCAGCACACTGCTTATTGGTGGGCTGCAGAACCACATACTGGAGATCGACCTTAACACTGTCCAGGAGACACAGAAGGTATAAGCCCGGGGCGGGAGAGACCCAAGAGGGTCTATGTTACTGTGGCGGGACCATGGGTAACACCTGAGCTGGGGACATGCCAAAGATGTGTGTGTGTGGCCCTCTCTGTTCTTTCGGTTTGTTCTCACTGCTTTTTCCTTCTTCCTTCCCTAGTATGCAGTTGAGACACCTGGAGTCACCATCATGAGACAGACAAACCGCTTCTTCTTCTGTGGCCACACATCCGGCAAGGTGGCTAGTTCCTTTTTTCCTCCCAGCACGGGGCCCAGTTTGACCAGATGGGTGGCTGGGCCCAGCCTTGCCTTCAGTGCTATGCCTGTAGCTGGAGGGGACGGGGTGGTGAGCTGAGTCCCCATCCAGCCTTGTTATACTGTAAAATTAATCTTTCAGCCTGATGTTTTCTGTTGTAACTAGGTACTTCGGGGGGCAAAAGGGTAAACGTTCTCCTTGGGATCCCTTTCCACTCTTAGCTTCTCTTTTTGCCTTCTGTGTGCTTTAATTGCCAAATCTAGAGGCTTAGTAGGGGTCTCACAGCGTTAGGTAGGTGGCCGGTATTCTTCCTGAAAATAGCTTTGCAGATAACCAGGTTATCTCTTCCTCAGATATCCCTGCGAGACCTTCGTACTTTTAAGGTGGAGCATGAGTTTGATGCCTTCTCAGGGAGTCTGTCGGATTTTGACGTGCATGGCAACCTGCTGGCCACCTGTGGCTTCTCCAGCCGCCTCACCGGCCTCGCCTGTGACCGGTTCCTCAAGGTGTATGATCTGCGCATGATGCGTGCCATCACACCACTTCAGGTCCACGTGGATCCTGCCTTCTTGCGTTTCATCCCTACGTACACTTCTCGCCTTGCTATCATCTCCCAGTCAGGTATGAAGCAGGTGTGAGACGGTCCACGTAAGAGAGGTTGATGAGCAAAGGGGAACTGGGTGCCAGGGGGCGTATACTTCCAGGAACCTCTATGTTGGAGAAAAAATTACCTTTCAGTGGGGTCTCAGGGTCTCGCTTAGGTTTGGTCAGAGATGAAAGATTTTGTTGTCTCCCTTGGTATAAAGAACACAGAAAGATAAAAGGTGGAGCAGGCAAAGCAGCTTGAGAACTCCCCTTTGCTGCACAGCATGCTTCCCTGTGGTTTATGGGAAGGCATCAGATGGCATTCTCTGTAGCTCTAGGTATGGATTTGGGGCCCATCTTGCCTTGATACCAGGGGAAGAGGCTAGGAAGGGCATAAAAGGATGGCTCCCTTCACCTTCCAGAGCTCGCTCAGTGGGCTTCCTCCTCCCTCCTAGGGCAATGCCAGTTTTGTGAACCCACAGGCCTGGCCAACCCAGCAGACATCTTTCATGTGAACCCTGTGGGGCCTCTGTTAATGACATTTGATGTGTCAGCCAGCAAGCAGGCCCTGGCCTTCGGAGATTCCGAGGGCTGTGTGCACCTCTGGACTGATTCCCCTGAGCCTTCCTTCAACCCCTACTCCCGGGAGACCGAGTTTGCTTTGCCCTGTCTTGTGGACTCACTGCCTCCTCTGGACTGGAGCCAGGATCTGCTGCCTCTTTCCCTCATCCCTGTCCCACTCACCACGGACACGCTTCTCTCTGATTGGCCTGCTGCCAACTCTGCTCCGGCTCCCAGGTTGTACCTCACGTCTGGGCCAAAAGCGGGGCAGGGAAAGGGCTGAGATACTGGGATTCGCTGTTGTTATTCTACTTCTTTTCTGATTTTTGTCCACCTTCAGTATTTTCTTTTTTATCTGGCCCCTTGGGGGTTGGGGATTAGATAGGCAGACCCCACAACTTTCAAGCCTTAGAACTATACTACATTGTAGGCGAGCACCCCCTGTGGATGCAGAGATTCTGCGCACCATGAAGAAGGTGGGCTTCATTGGCTATGCACCCAACCCACGTACCAGGCTACGTAACCAGGTATGTTCAGAGGGGAGAGGGCCACCCTCCCCCAGCCCAGCCCACTGGCATTTCTCCTTTTGCCTTTACTGGTTCTCAGTAGCTTTTGTTTTTAGTCAGTAATTTCTTTGAGGTTATATTTTATTTACTATGTAATACAATACTTGTACCTCTTCTTCCACGGGAGGTTCCACAGGTTCTGGAGAAAAATAATTAATTAACTAAATTACTGCTATAGCCATCAAGGGCCTGAGAAACCACATCCTTTGTGACTGTTCATAAACTGAGTCTTGGGAGGCATGATGGAGAGCTCATCCAGCTTGAATGAGTAGTCTGTCTGCGGGCTGTTGACGATGCTTCTCCTAGCATCTTTTTTTTAAAAAAATGTTATTTGTTTATTTCCAGAGAGAGGGAAAGGGAGGGAGAGAAGTATCAGTTGCCTTTTGCAGATCTCCAGTTGGAGATCTGGCCTGCAACCCAGGCATATGCCCCAACCAGGAATCAAACCGGTGACCTTTTGGTTCGCAGGCCAGCGCTCAGTCCATTGAGCCCCACCAGCCAGGGCTAGTATCTGTTTTTTAAGTGAATATCAATGGTTTTGTCGTCATCTCTGTCTCTGATCATTTCATGAGCAAAGTCATTGGTGGATTTGACATGGACAGATGCATGAACTTTTTTCCTAGTACTCATTCTAGTGAAATGTTGCTTGTTGTTCTTATGCCATCTCATTTGAATGGGCTTAAGCTCCCAAATTAAATGACAAGCTTCTTGAGGGAAAGGACTGTGCCTCTTTTTGAATCCCTCCCCAATGTGTGGAACAGCTCGTACCACAGGTGCTCAGGAGGTGGTGGTTAGTGGTGGGGGTCATGGTTGGAAGTCAGAGGGCACCTGAATCTCCATGTGTGCGTGCATCAGTCACCGTGCTGGAGGCAGCAGCCCTCCCATAGCGCGGCGACCACTGCACCTGCTGTGACGCAAAACTGGGCGCAGCAGCTGGGCTGCATACACAGCCACCATGGCAGTGGGCCCAGTGAAGGCTTTTTGAAGCTGATTAAATTGAAGGTACTGTGCTAGGTGTTAGGGAAGATTCAGAGATGTAGAAGATAGGGTCCTTGGTCTTAAGAAGTTTAGTATTCAGTTGGTAAAAATAAGATGTATTCATAACAGAAATTATTTATGTTGTGTTGGTAAGCATTCATCACCAGAGCTGTTTGGAGGGAAAATTTTACTCTGGGCCAGAGTGCTCAGGGTGTGCATACGGAAAGAGGTAGATATGATATGAGGGGCGAGGGATGAGTAAGTAGATCGTAACAGCAGCATATGGTAAAGATGAGAGTTAAGTGTTTGTAACGGTCTCAAGAGGCATAACTGCAAAATGGGCACCTAGAGGGGACAATGACTATGCCAACCAGTCTGGCTGGAATGGCTGTTCCACTGGGAAGCTGTGAGAGATTGAGGTGGGAGGGGGCCTGTTTGTTAGGCCTTGAAATCCAGCGTATAGTGGAAAAAGTGATGCACTGAGAGGGGCCTTCTGTGAGGGTTAGTTTGGTAGCAACATGCTGGACAGAGTGGATGTGGGGAGCCGAGTGTGGAGGCCATCACAGTTGTCCAGCTGCGACGAGGCGGGTTGAGGCAGTGGGACTGGAACATGAATGGTGAAAACCGGTGAAACTAGACTGAGGACTTGGTGACTCGTTCAGTATCGGGGGAACAAAGATGATTAAGGCATCCAACCAGGTTACCTCTTTTTAAAAATTTTAGATTCCTTACCGACTCAAGGAGTCAGACAATGAATTTGACAGCTTCAGTCAGGTCACTGAGTCACCAGTAGGGCGGGAAGAAGAGCCACATCGCCACATGGTCTCTAAGAAATACCGCAAGGTACTGGGGAATACCGAGGAATGACGTAGGGAAAAGTTCCCAGGGGACGGGGTCATATAAGAAAAGACTAAAGGACTCAGTTGGGAAGCTTTCACCTACCTCACCTGACTCAGGAGGGAGGTTCGGGGGAGGTTATGGCTAGGGGACTTGGAGGATTTCTTTATCTTGCTTAGACTGTTTCTACCTCAGGTAACCATCAAGTACTCCAAGCTAGGGCTGGAGGACTTTGACTTCAAACACTACAATAAGACCCTCTTTGCTGGATTAGAGCCCCACATCCCCAACGCCTACTGTAACTGCATGATCCAGGTAAGGGTGGGTCCTCCCGTGCCGTGAACGGGCCTGCTGCCTTTCCTCTCCCTGCCCCGCAGCTCCTACTCTGCTCCGTGTCTCCCCAGCCAGGCCCGCTTTGCCATGGCCCCTCCACCATTCTTTTTTGCCCCACAGCCTCACGTCTCCTCTGTGAGCTCTGCTTCAGTGGGCCCCTCTTTTGGACTCCACCAGCTCACTCAGTCTTCCAGTCTCTCTTCCTCCTTGTAGCAGTGACCTTGTCATTTTTCCTGCTCTTCCTTCCAGGTACTGTATTTCCTGGAGCCCGTTCGCTGCCTAATCCAGAACCACCTTTGCCAGAAGGAGTTCTGCCTGGCATGTGAGCTGGGCTTCCTCTTCCACATGTTGGACCTCTCCCGAGGTGACCCTTGTCAGGTCAGTGCCTGGACACCTGGGACAACAAAAGAGGAAGGCGGGTGGATAGTAGGCAGCCATATTTCTGTGCAAAGTGGCCACAAAAGAGAAATAACCTCTTTCCACCAACACACTTCCTGGATTCCAGGGCAGTAATTTTCTTCGGGCGTTCCGCACCATTCCTGAGGCCTCAGCCCTTGGTCTGATCCTGGCTGACTCGGACGAGGCTTCAGGCAAGGGCAATCTGGCCAGGCTCATCCAGCGGTGGAATCGCTTCATTCTCACTCAGTTGCATCAGGATATGCAGGAGCTGGAAGTACCCCAGGCTTATCGAGGTGCTGGAGGCAGGTACGGATTGGGACAAGAATAGGTAAAGCCACCACGACAGGCCCCTCTATGACTTACAGGATCTCGTAACTCCCTCACTGCGCATATGTCACCTTCCCCACTCTTAGCAGCTTTTGCTCATCGGGGGACTCTGTCATTGGGCAGCTGTTCAGCTGTGAGATGGAGAACTGCAGCCTCTGCCGCTGTGGCAGTGAGACCGTGCGAGCCTCATCTACCCTGCTCTTCACGCTCTCCTACCCTGAGGGTAGCAACAGTGGTATACCCTGCAGCCGGGTTGGGAAGGCTTCCCCAGTGTCCTGTAACACCAAGGAGAGGGTGTTGGGGGGCTAACACTAACAGTGAAGAGAAGGGAGAACTCGGAGTGAGGTATCTAGTTTCCCCACAGATAAAACCGGGAAGAACTATGACTTTGCCCAGGTGCTAAAGCGAAGCATCTGCCTGGAGCAGAATACGCAGGCGTGGTGTGACAACTGTGAAAAGTACCAGCCCACGGTGAGTGGGCTGTTGCACTGGACTAGAGTCCTGCCATGTTGGGACGCAGTCATGGTCTCATCTGGGGCTGGCTAGGTGAGCACTGCCGCCCAGGGATCTGTAGGGAGTGAGGAGAGCCCCAGTTTGAGGATGCAGATCCAGGTTTCACTACTCCTGTCCAAGTTTCTTTCCCTGTAGGCTCCCTTCCATTCCATTTAGAGAGAGGGGAAGGGAGGGAGAAAGAGAGGAAGAGAAATGTCGATGTGAGAGAGATGCATCAATTGGTTGTCTCTCGCATGCCCCCAACTGGAGACCTGGCCCACAACCCAGGCATGTGGCCTGACTGGGAATCGAACTGGCAACCTTTCTGTTCACAGGCTGACACTCAATCCACTGAGCCACACCAGCCAGGGCAATTTCCATTTCTTGTTTGTTTTATCCTCTCAGATTCAGACACGCAACATCCGCCACCTGCCAGATATTCTTGTCATCAATTGTGAAGTGAACAGCTCAAAAGAAGCTGATTTCTGGAGAATGCAGGCTGAGGTAAGGACTAGGGCTGGAAACAGGGTCTTAGGAGTTTTTCTTTCTTCCTTTGTTTTAAAGATTTTATTTATTTACTTTTTAGAGAGGGGAAGGGAGGGAGAAAGAGAGGGAGAGCAACATCAAATGTGTGGACCTGGCCCGCAACCCAGGCATGTGCCCTGACTGGGAATCAAACTGGCAACCCTTTGGTTTGCAGGCTGGCGCTCAAAATCCACTGAGCCACACCAGCCAGGGCTTTTTTTTTTTTTTAAGAGTACTTTTTTGTTTTCTCCCTCTCCTGGTTGACTTTCATATGTGATTAATATTCCTGAGGAACCATCCTTTCTCCTTTGTGTTTAGTTTGCCTTCAAGATGGCAATAAAGAAATACAGTGGGGAAATATCCAAGAACAAGGAATTTGCTTTGGCTGATTGGTAGGTACTATCTTAGGAGTGATCGAAGTATTGTACTACCAGTGGCTCCTCTTGTCACTGGTTAGATCTCAGAACAAATTTCCAATTCTCCTGTTCTGACAGGAAGGAACTGGGGAGCCCAGAGGGCATGCTGATGTGTTCTTCCATTGAGGAGTTGAAGAATGTCTGGCTTCCATTCTCTATCCGCTTGAAGATGACCAAGAACAAAGGACTGGACGTTTGCAATTGGACTGATGGGGATGAGATGCAGGTTGTTGGAAAATTGGGAAGAGGAGGGGATATAAGGGAGAGGGATTGGGCAGAAGCAGGGTAGGGGGAAAATGGAACTTAGTGTAGGGAAAATAAAGGGAATAAGGCTGAGTGTTTACCAGTAGTGGGCTTTTCCAGAGTCATTAACTTTACCATTGGGAGTCATTGATGGGCTAGGATGATTACCCACCCTGGTGCCCCATTCCATACCCCAAACTCCCTGTCCTCTATCCCCACTCCCCCGCCTTCCCTGTCCTTAAACTTAGCTTAGCAGCCTGGGTACCCCCCTCACAGTGGGGCCCAGCCAGGGCAGAGGAGGAACATGGTGTCTATGTGTATGACCTGATGGCTACTGTGGTACACATCCTGGACTCGCGCACAGGGGGCAGCCTGGTGGCTCACATCAAAGTTGGAGAGACCTACCACCAACGCAAGGAGGTGAGTGAGGTAATACAGGGCAGAGCTCCTCCTGGTGGTGGCCAGAATAGAATCCCAGATCTGTCCTTATCTTCAGTCTGAGCCCGAGCGGTCCAGCCATCGCTCTGGCATCAGTCTTCCTCTGTATCTCCATAGGGTGTTACCCACCAGCAGTGGTACCTCTTCAATGACTTTCTTATTGAACCTATTGATAAGGTTAGTTGTAACACATTGCATCCCCACTTTCCCCAGCACCCTCCTCATTTTCCTACAGAATGCCAGACAAATTCAGGAGGGAGGGATGGGCTCTCGAGAATAAAAAGCATTAGCAGGGCTAAAAATAGCATCTGAGTCTTATCATTCATCTGACTTGGGAAAAAGGAAGAAGGGTCCTATATGTTGGCCTTTCAGTGCTTTTTCTTTTACAGCACGAGTGTGTGCAGTTTGACATGAATTGGAAAGTGCCTGCTATCCTTTATTACATCAAAAGGAATCTCAATTCCAAATACAGCCTGAACAGTAAGTGGTACAAGAGTAGACCCAAGGTGTGGGCAGTTTAGATTGGTCTTCAGGAAGAGACCTAGGAAGTAGCTTGTTAAGATTAGGATCTGTGTCCTGGCTGGGTAGCTCAGTTGGTTACACCATCGTCCTGATACACCGAGGTTGTGGCTCCAGTCTCTGGTCAGGACACATGCAAGAAGCAACCAACGAATGCATAAATAAGTGGAACAACAAATTGATTTTGCTCGCTCTCTTTCTCTCCTCCCTCTAAAAAATAAAAAAAGCGGGGGCATGCTTTAAAAAACAAAAAGATTAGGCCCTGGCCAGTGGCTCAGTTGGTTGAAGTATCGTCCCATATACCAAAAGGTTGTGGGTTCGATCCCTGGTCAGGGCACATATGGGGGGCAACTGATGTTTTTCTCTATCCCTCTAGCTCCAAAATCAGTAAACATATCCTCAGGTGAGGATTAAAATCCATAAAAAACAGAAAAATTAGAATGTATAACTAGTGTTAATATTTCCAGGGATACTACACAGATTTCTGCTCATAAGTCCTTAAATTTAGAAGCCAAAGATCCTGCGGGTACAGTGAGAAAGAAGTGGGGAAAAGTCTGATCAAAGTGGCTAAGTTAGGATTTTGAGTCTAATTATTCTCATCCCCAAGTGAAGATCTCTTCTTTTGGTGATGAACTCCTCATTAAGTCCTTTTTGGTGCCTTTAAACCATAGGTTCTCTGTAACTTCATTTTTGTGGATTTTCTAAGCTAAAATCCAAAGTGAAAATTTTATCTTTCTGTTGAGTTTTTTCCTCCTTACCACATTTCTTGATAATTATTTTATTTACCTATTCCATCTACCTGCTGTGTTCATCAAACACGATCGTTTTACTTACACGCTTTAATTATTGAGGGTCACATTGTAGACCCAATCTCTGGTGAGCTGCCCTGGGCTTCCCTCCCCTGGTCACTTCCCTGTCCCCAACAATGTGTCTTCTGGATTCTCCCTTCCAGTCAAGAACCCCATTGAGGCAAGTGTCCTGATGGCTGAAGCCTCACTGGCACGGAAGCAGCGGAAAACACATACTACCTTCATCCCACTGATGCTGAATGAGATGCCACAGGTTGGGGACCTGGTGGGCCTGGACGCGGAGTTTGTCACCCTTAATGAGGTAAGCAAGACTGAAAGTGCGGAGCATTGGAACAGAACTCTGGGGATATCTGGAGTCGTAAGCTTCTCTAATTTCCTTTTAAACTCTCCCGTGTAGGAGGAAGCGGAGTTGCGCAGTGATGGCACCAAGTCGACCATCAAACCAAGCCAGATGTCAGTCGCTAGGATTACCTGTGTTCGGGGCCAGGGGCCCAATGAGGGTATTCCCTTCATTGATGACTACATCTCTACCCAGGAGCAGGTATTAGGATATGAAAGTGCAAATGAGACAGATCCCATGCTTATGTGGAGTAGTCTAGAACCCAGGGAAGAGTGGTAGGGGGAGATTGTACCTCACTTCCCGGAAAACTTGCCTTCTCTATCCCTAGGTGGTGGATTACTTGACTCAATACTCAGGGATAAAACCGGGAGATCTTGATGCCAAGATTTCCTCTAAGCACCTCACAACTCTCAAGTCTACCTACTTAAAGCTTCGTTTTCTCATAGACATTGGAGTCAAGTTTGTGGGTCATGGTCTGCAGAAGGACTTCCGGGTCATCAACCTCATGGTTTGTGCAGGGCTTTTTTAAGAGTTGTCTTTGACCGTGGGCCCCTCAGGGTATGTACATTATGCTTCTGGTGAATGGGAAATTATGGATCCCCTACCTTCAGTCTCCCATTCTTTCATCCCTCCAGGTGCCCAAGGACCAAGTCCTTGACACTGTGTATCTGTTCCACATGCCCCGAAAACGAATGATTTCTCTGCGATTCCTTGCTTGGTATTTTCTGGGTGAGTTGCTCTGCCTTGACGGCCCTTGTGGTATTCATTAAGAGCAGGAAAAAGTGTTGGAGGGGCCAAGGAGAGTAGGGAGGATCCTGAGTTGGTGGTGAATTTATTAATGGATTTAATTAGCTTCAGTATCCCTCCCGTGCACCAGGGATGGCGTTTGGCTCCTTCCTTTAAGGGCAGTCAGGTTCTTTATTGTTTAGTGGGAGTTGGAGTGGGGGGCATATTCTTACCTTCCTTCTCGAGGTCCCAAACTATTCCACCACTACTTCCGCAGACCTGAAGATTCAAGGGGAGACCCATGACAGTATTGAGGATGCTCGCACCGCCCTTCAGCTCTACCGAAAGTATCTGGAGCTAAGCAAAAATGGCACTGAGCCTGAGTCCTTCCACAAAGTGCTCAAGGGTCTTTACGAGAAGGGCCGAAAGTTGGACTGGAAGGTGCCTGAGCCTGAGGGCCAGACAAGTCCCAAAAGTAAGGCCTGGGATGGGACAAAGGAAACTGGACTGGGTGGGTTTTAACTGCATATGTGAAGATGATACCCACCATAATAATGATGATGATAATGTTAATGGTACTAGCTCTACCTTAAACTCGCAAAGCACTTAACAGTTTACAAAGCATTTAATCCTCCCAACAATCAGTGAAATAGATTTTATTGAAACTCTCCTTTGGTCCTAACCATCTCTTGCCCAATTCTAAAGTGTTTGGGGCAGGCCCATGCCCTCTTTTCTCTCGTATTTTTCCTTCCTAAGAAGAATCCTAGGTGCTTTCTCTCCACTCACCGTAAGATTCAACGTTTTTGGTTTTGTCTCTGACAGGTGCAGCTGTTTTTTCCTCAGTACTGGCGCTCTGACCTCCTCCCTTCCCAACAAACTGCTGTCTCTCCCTTTGGTGTTCTGTGGTCCCAGAACTGGGAGACAGCTTCCTACGTTGGCTATACTTCCAGAATTGAACCTGCTCAGGGTTTACAGATGGTGCTATTAATAGAACTGGAACGCAGCAGAAATTTGCAAAGGGTCTAGCAGCCAGATTCCTTTTGCATCCTTTGCAAAAACAGTGGGACAGAAACAAGGTCTAGATTTGACCCAGATGTAAAGAAATTCTTAATAAATATTCTGGGTGGTTAATATGCACATGAAGAAGATCCTGGAACCAAAACTTGCAGTTCCCAGTTGGCTAAGGACTGAAGTACTGGACGGTGATCGGATACAACAGCAGTTCAAGACGTAGCTCAAGTCTCTGCCTGCTTGAGGCATGCCAGGAAGGCCACATGTGGAGGACTGGTGGCCCTAGCACACCAGTGTTGCCTACACCATCATTGCCAAAAGGGCCTTTCGGTCCAAGACAAAGCTTGGCTGCTGGCTTCACTCCTGCTGACAGCTGAGAAGCATCTGTCTTCCATCCACTCCACTCTCCTGTTCCAAGTTTTGTTTTCTTGGGTTTTTTTTTAAGTTTTGTTTTAAACTGCATGTTTTATAAAATAAAAACGAAAATATTATTGGACTGTCATCTATCTCATTGGTGACCTGAGAGTGTGGGATTTTATGACTTTGGTTTCCTCTCCTTTTTTTGTGCTGGCTTTCTATTAACAGCTGGGAAAGCCTAAGGCTTCTAAATTCCTACCTAGAAATGAAGGTAAAGCTCTGTAAATTCCAAAGGTACGGATATTGGAGGAGTATAATGTCTGTATGGACAATGTTAGGTCTTTGCCATGGCTGCCTGGTACCATCAGGTGGGATTCTTTTAAGAAGTACAGTAGGGTTTACCCGTTAACTGGAGAAGGGGGGTGGGGAAGCTGACAAACTACAGGTCCCAGAATATCTTAAAACCTGTACCTACTAATGAAGGCCCTGTGTTGGTGCTGCAGTGCTTCCCGGGAGAGGTATTTTCCTGACTGTTGAAACTAGGACTTCTTGGCTACTAGCACACCTTTGTTTTTGAGGATCCTAGCCCACGTTAAGTGACACACACATGCATGCGCCTGACCGCCTCCACACACCACTCTAGGATCTGTCCTTGCTTCAGGCCACTCCTACTCTTCGGCTGACCCCTAGTGGTTACGTGGAGCTGCTCGCCACGCAAGTCTGGGTCCTTCTGCGATCCAACAGGGTCCTTGTTGCCTGGTGTCATTCCTAAGCGGCCTGTTCGCGCGAGAGTAGGTGGGCGCGTTTGGAGTCAGTGTCTGGTGTGGGGCTCGCACTGCAGTGAATCGGAGCCCTGCTTAGGCACACTCTTAGGGCACGTGGAGCCGTTCAGGCAGTCGCCCGGACACCCCGGGCCTGAAAAGAGCCGCGGAGAAGCCCGGACAGCCCCTCTCGCCCGCAGCCAGGCGCTAGAGTCTGGAGCTAAGGGAGAGACCGATCGACTTCCAGCGCCTGGGCCGCGGCGGCCCTGGGAGCAGAGGTGGGACGGCTGCGAGTGGCGCTGAGGGTCGGGGACGGCCTGTAGCGAAGGCAATGGCGGGGTCCTTAAAAGGGGGCTGGTCCGCAGGGGAAATAGTTTATAGGCTGGAGGTGGGGATTCAGTAATCTTTGGTGTTGGGTCCGAATAGACCCTAGTTGCTGAGTGCGCTCCTCGCGGGCCAGCCACCTCGCTGCATCCTGGCCCACAGCTCCCCTCTGCCTCTCGTCCGCACTTAATCGCCGACTTCCGTTCCGTAGCTGCCACATAGCCCCGTGAGCCCTTCGCCGGACGCTGAAGTACCAACATCTAGGGCCTCACCTGTCGACGTAGTGTTTGGGGCTGAGCCCCAAGTCCTGACCTCGCGCTCTAACCCACCGCCTGGGGAAATCCGGGTCCTCAAGCCCCGAAACAGAGGAGCCCCTTTGTATCCCGGCCATTTCCTTGGAAAGTAGAACCAGAATTACACTGAGGCCTTTGTAGGCCTTGGGATGAGGGATGGGTTGGGGAATGGAGCCGGCTCCTCATACTTATGCTTTATTCCAATCCAAACCCAGGTGGAGCGACCCCATTACGTTAAAGATGAAAGGCTGGGGTTGGCTGGCCCTGCTTCTGGGGGCCCTGCTGGGAACTGCCTGGGCTCGGAGGAGCCAGGATCTACATTGTGGAGGTAAAGACACAAAGAAAAGTGGGAGGAAAGAGGATGGGGAATGCAGAACCTTGGGAGGACATGAGATCCAAAGCCTGGGTAAGAATGAATGGAAATCCCTGGGTTGATTCTCCCCTGTTCCCCGCCTTCTCTCCCCCTGCACCAGCTTGCAGGGCTCTGGTGGATGAACTGGAGTGGGAAATTGCCCAGGTGGATCCCAAGAAGACCATTCAGATGGGCTCTTTCCGAATCAATCCAGACGGCAGCCAGTCAGTGGTGGAGGTAACTGCTACTGTTTCATCAAATAAAGTAGTTCACTCTGACTTTGCATAAGGACTCAGCTAATTAAGAAGGAGCTTGGTTTAATAGAAATGAAGCAAACGTTGACCCAGGGAGGTGTCTAAAAGATAGGTCTGTCTCATTTGGAAGAGGCTGGAGACTCAAACCCTGTGCACTTGCTTCCTGGCTTCAAACCTTCATACTTTGTTTCCCCTGTAGAAGTTCTTAGCAGATGGGGAGCCCTGATGGCCTTTTTCTCCACATTCTTAATCCACACGAGTCATGTTTTCTCAATGGCAATATGATATCCACACAAACTTGTTCAAAAAACAAATAAAAGTTATCATCCTTGTATTTAGGAAATTTATTTTAGTTGAAAACAGCACGTATAACAAAGCCGCACCTAGTGAACAATAAATAAAGAAATGTAAATGTTCTAATGCTTGTGAAATGATTTAATAGTTGTTACCCTCAAAGGCTACACTCCCTTTCCAGTGCCCTCCTCTTGAGGGAAGGTTTTAGTCTCATTTTAATAAAAAAAAAATAATTATCTTTCATCCATAAAAATAAAGGGAGCTCAAGAAAAAGAACACAGTTCACTAGGGTTTATCAAAGAAGTCTCGTTTATAATTTGGACCTAATGACACCTGTTTTATTTCTTAGAGATGTATAATGAGGTTAAAAAAAAAAGGCCATATACAGTATTTGAAAGCACTTCGGGATTACACAAGTAAACCATACTGTTTTTAAATAGGGCAGGCTTTTTAGAATAGGTTGATTGAGCCAGATTTGGAAGGAAAAGCAGGGATGTGAATTGCTGATGTACAGAGGTAGAAGAGTGTGACCCAAGGCTGAGGACATTTCTAGGTGCCTTATGCTCGCTCAGAGGCCCACCTCACAGAGCTGCTAGAGGAAGTATGTGACCGGATGAAGGAGTACGGGGAACAGATTGACCCTTCCACCCACCGCAAGAATTACGTACGTGTAGTGAGCCGAAATGGAGAGTCCAGTAAACTGGATCTACAGGGCATCCGAATTGATTCAGACATCAGTGGCACCCTCAAATTTGTGGTGAGCGATGGGAATGGGTAGCTGGGGCTTAGAAATTAGGGGGTGGTTATTGGAGAATCAAGTGGGAAGTTGGGTTAATAATATCCTTATTCTCTCTGGAGTGAGAAGCAAGAAGCCTCTTCTTGCTGCCTTCTCTCACTCGTTTCTCCCTTGGGTTGGCAGTGTGAGAGCATTGTGGAGGAATATGAGGATGAACTCATTGAATTCTTTTCCCGAGAGGCTGACAATGTTAAAGACAAACTTTGTAGTAAGAGAACAGGTAAGCTGCTCCCACTTTACCCTCTGTCCTCATAGCTCTGTGGAATCTGGCACATTCCTTAGCACGCCCCCCGCCCCTTCAATCCCCTGATGTTGGCTCAAGAGCTGGCCTCCGTTACCTGTGGCTTAGGGACTTGGGTTGTTCCTATCCATTCTCTACCTGTCGGCTTCCAGAATGTGTGGCTCCCTCATCTGAGGCACAGGTGAGAGGATAATGGGAATGTTTTGTCATTTAAAAGCACATGCTCTGAGAAATGGTGGCGGTTATGTATATCAGTTTGCCTTTCAGGTGCTTTCTTGGTAGTGGCATATATCAATATAAGAGTGGCGGTTTCCTTCCAACTGTTCCGTGCTGTTTGCAGATCTGTGTGACCACGCCCTGCACATATCACATGACGAGCTGTGAGCCACTGGAGCGGCCCGGACTGATGGATCACCCCCAGGAGGGGAAAAGGTGGCACTGCCTTTTATATTATGTTTTTACTGAAATGAATTGAAAAAATATGAAATCGGAAGTACGAACTGTGTTGTCTTTTCGTGCTCAGAATTGGCTCTTAGATTAGGTTTGAAGATAGGGGATCCAGACGGGAAAGGAAAAGGAATGGCAGGAAGAGCTTTGGGAATGGTGGAGCACAGAGGGAGGAGGAGGCTGAAGCTTTCGGTTTTTGCCATCTGAGTTTCCCGCTGCACTGACAAACTAGATCCACATTTATTCAGTGCCTACTGAAAACAGTGTGTTTAAAAGTGTAATGGTGGAGAGAAGACGACCCTCTATGAGTAACTGAGCGAACAGAAGTATGGTAGTATAGGAGTCTAAAAATTGCATGTGTTCATACTGACGAAACAAAGTAAGACGGGGTTTGGTCTTGAAGGAAATAATGGACATGCATTATTCTTCCCCCCCCCCCCCGCCCTTCCAGATGGAGGGATCAGCAAGATCATACAGGAAGGGGGAGATGGATGTGATCAACTCAGCTGAGAAGTAAGGGCTTTTTCAGATAGGGAGAAATTAGGTAAGGAATGTTGTTTAATGAAAGGCCTTATTTGATGGCCTAAGTTTTTAAGGTTTGATGCCAACAGCAACAGTAAGGTATACCCTTTTCATCGTCATCACTGGCTATTGTCAATCTAGGCTGTAAGTCTGCCCTTGCTTTCTGTGTGTAGAGATTCTGTACTGAGGCATAAGGATGAAAACAAAGGGTAACTTCTCTGAGGAGCGTTTTAAATACCCTTACTCTGAAGTGTGGCTGTCTTAGGGTTTGGAATGGAACATTTCTGTCCCAGGAATGCCTCAGGGAGAGAACAACTGAATAAACATTTTAAAGACTTTTAAAATTCTGTGTTTGAGATTCTAAAGGGACCTTGGAGGTCATCTAATTCACCTCTGTCCATTTTACATATGAAGAACCTAAGGCCCAGAGAAACCATAGGTCCTGAAGTTACGTATTTAGTGGCAAAACTGCATCTATAAACTAACATTTCCAAGACTTAATCTGATCTGATAGAGCTGTGAACTAGCTTCTATTTTAAGTCCTTTTTCCTCTTATTATCTTGCACACAGAATGAATGTGTTCAACAAAGATTCCTTATACTACAAATCCCTGTGAAGTCTGACACATGACAGAGCTCAGAGCAAGTACCCTGATAACAGTTGACAACTAAACTCAAGGTCTAGTGTTCCTCTTCTCTCATCATTTATACGAAACACTATATCCTATCAAGTCAGTTTTCCAGAGCAGCTGTTTCTAAGCTGTCTGTCCTCTGTGGTGCCCATGAATAATGTTCGCTTGCTTCGTACCCCTGTGAGTATACCCAGGATTCTGCCCATTGCCTGTCGGTGCCTTACTCTTCCATCAGAAAGCTTATCAGAAGTATAAGTGAGCCCTAGCTGGTGTGGCTCAGTGGATTGAGCGCGGGCCTGCGAACCAAACAACCACAGTTCGATTCCCAGTCAGGACACATGCCTGGGTTGCAGGCCAGTTCCCAGCAGGGGACGCACGAGAGGCAACCATACATTGATATTTCTCTCCCTCTCTCCTTCCCCTCTAAAGATAAACAAATAAAATCTTTAAAAAAAAAGTATAAGTGAGAGTACGCACTTATACTTCTTCAGGGTATAAGTGAGTAGGGAAGTTGAAACTTTTAATTTACCAAGTAAGTTATTCACAAGTTTTAATAAATAAAATGAATTTAATGTTAACCAGTAACAAATTACTTGTGATGCACCCCACTAGTTTGTCAAGGTACAACTGTTCAGAACTCTCCAGCCCAAGTCTTTGCCCTTGGCACACAGAAATGCTCTCTGCATAGGGAAGGCCAGATGTTATCATCTTTGACTTGGTCCTCAGAAGGTTAAGGAGGTATACTTTGCATATCTTTGATTCATATCACAGGTTACCACAAGGCATCCATGGATTTATCTGAACCTTTCTGGCCCTGGCTGGTGTGGCTCAGTGGATTGAGTACTGGCCTGCAAACCAAAGGGTCACCAGGTTAGATTCTCAGTCAGGACACATGCGTGTGAGAGGCAACCACACATTGATTTTTCTCTCCCTCTCTTCCTCCTTCCCCTCTCTCTGAAAAGAAATAAATAAAATCTTCTAACAAAATAATAAACCCTTCTGGAGGCTCACCATAACAGATTATTCTAGCCCAGTATTTGATAGAGCAGTGGTCCCCGACCTTTTTGGCACCAAGGACTGATCTCATGGAAGACAGTTTTTCTGCAGGGGGCCAGGGGACCTTTATAGTCTGCGACTAGGTGCAGCTTAATTGTCACTTGCCACTCGCTGATAGAGTCCTTTTTTTAAAAAAATTATTTATTTTTAGAGAGAGGGGAAGGGAAGGAGAAAGAGAAGGATCAATGTGTGGTTGCCTCTCACGCACCTCCTACTGGGGACCTGGCCCACAACCCAGGCATGGGAGTCAGGTGTGCCCTGACTGGGAATCAAACCAGTGATCCTTTGGTTCACAGGCCGGCACTCAATCCGCTGAGCCACATTAGCCAGGATATGAGAGAGTTTTGATACAAGTCTGCAAGCAAGCAATGGATTTATTATGGCCTCTGTGCAGCCAAACCTCTCTGCTAATGATCATCCATATTTGCAGCTGCTCCCCAGCACTGGCATCACCGCCTCAGCTCCACCTCAGCTCACCAGGCATTAGATTCCCTTCTCATAAGGAGTGTGCAACCTAGATCCCTTCCATGCACAGTTCCCAGTAGGGCTCTGGCTCCTGTGAGAGTCTAATGCTGCAGCTGATCTGACGGGGGGCATAACTCAAGCCATAATGAGAGCAATGGGGAGCTATGGAGAGCGGCTGTAAGTACAGATGAAGCTTCCCTCGTCCTCTGCCTGCCGCTCACCTCCTGCTGTGCCACCCAGGGTTCCTAACAGGCCTCTAACTGATACTGGTCAGTGGCACGGGGTTGGGGACCCCTGTAATAGGGCATATATTCAACCCTACATATCTGGTTACACGTGAAGTTTTAGATACCTTCTAAATGAATCTATCACCAAAATGATGAAACTTAAACATTCCTAAAACCTGTGTTAAGTGAGAGCCAGGAGTGATAGGAAACTTTATTATGTGAAAATGTAGTCCTTTAAAAATAAATATCAACAGGGAAAGGTTCCTTTAAATAGAGAACTGGGCCCTGGCTAGTGTGGCTCAGTGGACTGAATGCCGGTCTGTGGATGGAAAGGTTGCCAGCTGGAATCCTGCTCAGGG
This sequence comes from Carollia perspicillata, assembly GCA_004027735.1. NCBI lineage: Eukaryota > Metazoa > Chordata > Mammalia > Chiroptera > Phyllostomidae > Carollia > Carollia perspicillata. The sequence continues at coordinate 10,288 of PVKM010007413.1, read as the reverse complement.
CTCATGCCGTGGTTGCCAGCCAAGTCCCCATTTGGGGGCGTGTGAGAGGCAACCAATCAATGTATCACCTGCTGATGTTTCTCTCCCTCTCTTTCTCCCTCACCCCCTCTAAAACATATTAAATGGAGAACTGGGATAAATAGCAAGGAAAAGCAAACTATTACAACTGACCTTTGAACAATGTGGGGGGTCAGGGGCACCAATCCCTACACGGTGAAAAATCCACATACAACTTTAGACTCCCTAAAAACTTAACTGTAGTTGTCCCTTGGTATCCTTGGGGGACTGGTCGCAGTACCCCCTTGGACAACAAAATATGCAGATGTTCAAGTCTCACATAAAAGGGCATCAAGCAAGGCGTATACTTGGTTCTCTGTGTCCACAGTTCCCAAATGCAGATAAAAAATACTGTGTTTGATCTGTGGTTGGTTGAGACTGTGGATGTGAAACCTGGGGATACAAAGAGCCGACTGTATAGTTAGTTGAAAAAAATCCACATGTAGCCCTGGCTGGTGTAGCTCAGTGGATTGAGCGCGGGCCTGTGAACCAAAGGATCGAGGTTCCATTCCCAGTCAGGGCACATGCCTGGGTTGCGGGCCAGTTCCCAGCAGGGGATGCACGAGAGGCAACCATACATTGATATTTCTCTCCCTCTCTTCTTTCCTTCCCCTCTAAAGATAAATTAAATAAATAAATACATATATACATACATAAATAAAATCTTAAAATCCACATGTAAGTGGATTCATGCATTTCAAAGTTGTGTTCTGAGTTCACTTTACAACTCTTAAGAACTGGAATGTTACTCCCATTTTACAGATGAAGAAACTAAGCTTAGAGAGGCTGTGCCTTGCTAGTCAGCAGGGAGCCAACTTCAACCCTAGTGATCATCTTATCCCTAGACCAGTGTGGTCTTTCTGCTAAACCTCACTGGTAGTGGAGTCTCCACACAGTCCCCCAGTGGCTATGAAGTAGTACTACTTTTCTTTGAAAAGTACATCCAGGTCCTGCCTGGCGTGGCTCAGTGGATTGATCACTGGCGTGCAAATAAAAGGGTCTCCAGTTTGATTCCCAGTCAGGGCACATGCCTGGGTTAAAAGCCCAGTCCCCAGAAGGGGCTGCACAAGAAGCAACCACACATTGACATTTCTCTCCCTCTCTCCCTTCCCCTCTCTCTAAAAAATAAAATCTTAAAAAAAAAAACAAAAAACAAAAACCCTACAACCAGTTTTGAATGCATGCCCTCTGATTCTAATACTCTATAGTGAAAAAACACTATATCCTCTTCAGCTATTTTCCCAAACTGATTATTCCATGTAAGAAGCCCCTTCTACCCCTTTGGTCATTTTAGGTGCTAAATGTTTGTCTCCTCTTTATGTATTCTGAGAGGGTCACCACTTAATGTATTTCAAGTATGGGTATAAAAAGTTTTTACAGATGAGTTAGACTATAGTTCCTTTTTTAAAATATTTTTAAATATAGCAAAACATACTGATATAACCAGGAGACAGTTCAGTATGACTCAAAAATTCTTTCTGAGCTGCAGCTGATAATTGACAGTCATTCACCATATAAATAGTAGAGCTTAATAGTTAAGATACAGCTTCTGGAGTGACACCAACCTAAGTCTGAATTTGAGCAATGCCAATTACAAGCTATGGCCCTAAACAAGATACTTGGTATAGATACATTCCTATCTAAACCTTGGTTTCCTCTCCTGTAGAGATTTTAATATTATTTACATCTCTTAGAGTTGTGAGGATTAAGAGAATGTATGTACCACATTTAGATAGTATCTGGAAATAGTATTCAATAAATTTTAGCTTTTACCCCTTACATACAGGAGTCTGGTCTACTGATGTAGATTGAGTTTAAGTTTAGGCTGCACTTATCCTTGGCCACCAGAGGGCACCATTGCCTTTGTCTATTTTAAAGAGGTCCTCCCAAGGTCAAGATGACCTCAGTGCTCAGCCTTCTCTCCCTTGCCTTCCTCCAGTTCTCAGGCACTTAGTTGTATCTGGGCCTAGAACTCACTTGGCATTTTATCCATACTACTACTTTTCCCTTAACTTTCTTCTCCGTGTCCTATCCATTTTCAGAAAAAGACTCTAAGCCAGCTCCTGAGAGGCACCATTTAGTCCATTTGCTCCCTGGGCTTTCCCATTGGCTTTAGAGCAGTAAATGTTAGGGATAAACAATTTCAAAATAAGTCCATATAGTCCTCACGTCAGTAGGCTCCAGGACACTGTGTCAAAGGGCTTAGAGCATTACTGTTCCCTACCCTCCCATCAGTCACTAGATTGCCAGTAGTTTATCCTTCTGTTCACTTAGTAATTATTCCTTAGGTCACCTCACACTGCAACTGCCTATCTCTTGAGGGACTGGAGTTCATTTCTCTGGTCAGCGGGCTAGTCTCTGTGGATAATTAACCACAGAGAGAAGAAACCAGGTCAGACTATTCTAGGGTTAAGAGGAAATCCTCCATGAGATGCTAAATTGGGATCAAATATTGATCAGTGGAGCTTTGAGGTTACCGACAAGGTAACCAGAGGTCACTGCTCCTCTGGGGCACTGCTTGGCTTCTCTTTATGAGGTTCTCTCCTGAGGCTTACCTTTATGACCCCCAGCCCAGAGCAGCATTCGTTGGTAGGTGTGAAGCTGGGTACGAGGAAACTTGGCAAGAGAAAATGATGGTTTTCTTTTTCTTTTTCCAAGTCCAAGCTATAAACTAGGTTTATCTAAACCTGGCTTAGATGGTATTGGGACCTCTGAAACTTGTTACTGCTATGTGAGGAGATAAGAGGAGTGTTCACTTGGGGCTTGGGTTTGTAGATAAGGCACCCTGGTCTTGGAGTCAGTTCCCCTCTGCCCTAAAGTCAATAACAACGATAGGTTTTGGGAAGTAGAAAGGTCCTGAGGTTTTGTCTGCCCAGAGGAGAAATGGATGTGAAATGGAGACCACTTTCGTGCCATGGTTCATTTAGTGGTTTCTGGAGCGCACAGGATAAGAATGTATAAAAGGTAGCCAAGTAGAGATCCAGAGGCCCTAGTGGAGTGATCCAGAGACAAAAAGGGAGAGTGCCTGATTTTGGATGGGTTTGGTCTGCAGCTCCTGATCTTACGGCTGGAAGTGAAGTGAGTGGGCTAGCTCTAGGGGGTTATGTGCCTGGAGGAGCAATGAGACTAATGCCAGGACCCAGAGGCTCTCGCCTGTCCTGGAAGCCTCCACATTAAGGAGGCATTTGTAAGACTTGAATTTCCTGGCACTAAGCACAGAACTGACAGCCCACAAAGCACTGGATATTCAGGTCTTGCTTTGCCTTCCTTCTCCGCCTATGGTCTGTCAGTTATGGTCTGTTAGAACCTATAAAATAGCATGGCCTCTGCTTACCTCAAAAGATCTCCATCAGGCAGCAAACTCTGGCATCACACCCTGTGTCTACATTATGTCACCTCTGGCCATTAAGTCACTGACCAAAGACATTCAAGAAAGCACGCCAAGGGGGTAGGAAGAGAGAATACTAATGAATTGCCGTGATAATATATTAAGGGGCTGGCTTCCGATGGCCTTCAAAGGTCTAATATTCTGTAATACTCACTTAACAACTAACCCCAAATGTGTTCTGGGCAAGGAAAAAGCCGAAGAAAGTTAACTGAGTTCTCAGGCACATACTTAGCCACCTACAAGCTCCTGTCACTCCCGCCTGATCCTGAATTAGCCTAAACATGCGGTCCAATCCTTCTCGTCACAACTGCTGTCAACGGCCCAGGTCCCGCCTCCCCTGCGCACAGGGCCAATGGCGGAGGCCGGACCGAGTTCCCTGTGAGGGGCAAAAGTGGGTTCCGGACTGTAGGCGGGGCCTTGCTGAGGACCTCGAGCTGGGCGCCGCCGCCGGTTCGTCTACCCTTTCCCTCGGCCGCCTCCTTTCAACCTTGTCCACCGGTTGGCGCGGCGTCTGGTGCTGCGGCGGCGGCTCCCGTTTCTGCCGCAGCTCTCTCCCCTCCCTCCCTCCCCACCAGATTCCCGAGTTCTCCCGCCATGGCTTTACTCACCGCAGCCTCCCGGCTCATCGGAGCCAAGGTAAGCAACTGAAGGAGGGAGCGCGAGGTCCCTGGGTGGGGCTGAACCATTACGGCCCTCAAGCCCCGGGGTCTCCCTCCCCTACCCATCCGCGCCCCAGCACGCCTTAAAGGGGCCCCGCTCCTGGCTGGCCGCCAGCCTTGCACGGACCTCCCAGGGCCATGTGCTACGCTGGCCTTCCGGCCCTTGCGGGAGAAGTGATCACTCCCCGCTGGCCCCCGGAATGTGGTCTTGTGCCCCTGGAGAGGCACCGTCCACCCTCATGTTTGTAATGGAAGGGGGTGGTGCGTGGTCCTGGAAGAAGGATCTGCCCATGGAGAACATAGGTGTTGTGTTCTATCGGAGTTAGGGAAAGAGCCTGCTTGGAGGAGGGGGTAGGAGATAAGAGGAGTGGCAGGGTGAACAAATGTGCTCCCTCGACTGGGCCAGAGCTGGATCGATGGTTGATTTCGGCTTCTGTTTTGTAAGGAGGGTCTTGTCAGTTCCTAGCTGCCTGTTTCCTTTTCTCCACCCCAATTATTTAAACCTTTAGTGACCAAGCCATAGCATTTCCTGCAAGAGTAATGGGAATGGGACTCGGGTCCTCTTTGTCCTTGGGTCTCTTTCACTTTACTCTTTATATAGGAGGGCTTGAGTAGGGTGGAGCACCTCTATAAAACATGCGTGGGTGTCACATATGATTGGAGAAAGAACGGAAGGACTGTTCCTCCAGACAGCAGGCCATTAAGTAAAGATAACTGAGCAGGAGGTTGTAATCCCAAGGTCATATGTCCAATCCTACTACTCAATCACTCAGGTTTTGCTGTTGCTCTTAAGTCTGCTCTACCCAGGAGAGACTCCTCTCATTTGTGGGGGGGCCCTATAGTTGACTTTTGTTGACTTTTGGGTCATAGGAGTATTGTTGCAGGTGTTGGTGCTTTCAGATTGTCAGTACTTTTGTGTCTGGGTAATGTGGCCCTTTAAACAGAGAAACTGCTGTGCTGAGGGAGTCCCAGCCCTCTAATCCACACAGGGACAGCCCCACAAGTGACCTTGACTTCTACAAAGAACTTATACCTTCTCTTCTGCAGACAGATTAAAGCTGCCAGCACCTGAAGTTAAGAAAAACCTTAGGATGGTTTTGGCTTTCTGTGTTACCTTGCATGGTTGGCAAATGAGGTGAAGTCTGTAGAATTTGCATTTGGTGGAGGCTGATCATTTGTGAGATACTTGTCTTACTTGACTGTTGCTTCTCCTTCTGCCAGGCAACAGGGTAAGGAAGCCTCCTGGGACAAGGAGCAAGTTCTACATAGTGTTTTTGGCAGAATAGGGGACACCATAATTGGCTCATTGCAGAGCTGCTAACCCAGAGCACATAGTCTAACCCTGCAGTGAATTTGAAAAAGGTTTTAGAGTTTATTTTGTCTCTTATGCCTCTGGGGAAGCTCAGAAAGCTTTTGAGATGACAGGGCTACATAACTGTAGTACCATTTTTATTTTGCTTTCCTGTTAGAGATGGACCTGAGGATCCCAGAAACCTGTAAATAGAAAGCCATTAGAAGGCTTTTTACCTCCTAAAACTTGCAAAACTCAGCTGACTCAGGACTGAAATTTTCCTGGTATTTAAGAAGAAAGGTCAGGATACTAAGAAGCCTTTTTTTTTTTTTTTAGTTGTTGTTCAAGTACAGTTTTCTGTCTTTTACTCCCATCCCAGTGAAGCCTTTCAATTTGTCAGCATTGCCAGCACCTGTCTGAGCTTTCCAGGTTAGCCTGCAGCTTAACTGGTACTCGATTTTACTCTTCCTGTGAAAGTAAGCTTTGGGAGGGAAGAATAGTCTTCTGAGATGGGACAACTGACCCCTACCACTTTGAGCTTCAAGGTCATGTATAGTTTCACTTTTCTGAAGAGAGATTTTGTTTTTAACCTTGCTAAGAGACACAAATATTAGTCATTCTGTTTTTTCATATAACTTAATGAACACCCGAGTTGGAGAGCTAGTCTTATACAGAGCCTTGAGATTGACTTGTTTATCCAAATGAATTCATATGACACAGTGGCTTTAGTATTAGCTGTTGGTGGCTTAGCTTTGTGATGAAAACGCTGCCTTTACACAGGTGATCTGGGTTTGGGTTTGGGCTGGGAATTGGCGCAGGGCCACCAATTCACCTCTGGACTCTTAATGCCAGTGTGGCTTAGCCAACCCTAGTTACTTCCTGTACCATTGACAGTTCTCCTCCAAGCTAGGATGTTTGGTAACTTGGAGTAAATCAATCCAAAAGTGCTTCTAGATTATTGCTAGACTTTTTCAAGACACTTAAATTAATACCTATCCAGACCTACACCTATAACCTCTTCTATATAAATCCTAGTCTGATATAGGGTTCAGTAAAACTGAGTCAGTTTTGTTCTGTGAAATGTTACTTAGGCTTAAAACCCCAAACTTTCAAAAGCAGGCACTCAGATCTTTGTGCCTTTACTTTGATTATCAGCCTACCCAAAGTAGTGGCAATTCCTTGATGCTTACTAGATGGACCAGAGATGAAAAATGGAGAGTAAAGCCTCATCATATGGTAGTGATGAGATGATGCATGTGTTCTTCCTAAGGCCTTTAGATTGGTAGCAAGTGAATGCCTGGGCGAGGGAAGGCAAAGTGAAATAGATAATAGAGAAGAAAAGACTGGCATTCCTAGTTCTTGGAATCCAACTGGGCAGAAGGCAGGAAACCAGACTTGGTAGATTTTTCTTAAAGCACACACTAATCCTTTCTGTCCTGTGTCAGTGCTTTATGTGATAGAGTTGAGTAGGATATAACATTTAAAACAGGAGTGAAGGCCCCAACTGGTGTGGCAGTTCCCAGTCAGGGCACATTCCTGGGTTCAGTCCCTGAATAGGGCGTGTGTAAGAGGCAACCGATCACTGTTTCTTTCCCTCTCTTTCTCCCTCTCTTCCCCTCCCTCTAAAAGTGAAATAAAATCTTAAAAAAAAAAAAAACAAGGCAACTTTAGCGATAGACCTTTCTTAGGATCTCACTTTAACTGTCACTTCTTCTCTCAACTGCCCAAATTCCTTAGATTTCTGTATTTCTTTTAACATGATATCTTTTTTAATAAATAGTTTCATTTATTTATTTTTAGAGAGAGGGTAAAGGAGGGAGAAAGAGAGGGAGAGAAACATCAGTCGGTTGCCTCTCACATGCCCCCAACCCAGGCATGTGCCCTGACCAGGAATCAAACCTGTGACCTTTCAATTTGTGGGACAACACCCAACCCACTGAGCCACACCAGTCAGGGCTGTTTTTTACTTTTTTCTTTTTCTTTTTCAAAGGATATCATTCTAAAAGTTCTGTTAAGTTCACAGTAGACATTGTCGCCTGGGATGCTTGTTCAGATTGCACAGTCATGAATCCTTTCTTTCGATTCTGATTCAGCAAAGGTGGGATGGGAATCTGGAAACTTGCGTGTTTTCGAGTACCTCCATGCCTGACGACACCCAGTGGTCCTTTTTGGTTGGGCCACGTGCAGGCCTTTTTGTTTCTAACTTTATTGAATGTCCATATGAAGCTTTGTATGTGAGTGGGCATTTTTTTTTGAATTAGTGATTATTTAAAAAATTGACTTCAAAAGTGATTATTCTAACCAATAATCTGTTTAGGCTATTATCTTTAGGTTTGTCTTCCTAGGTATTTTTTCCCAAATACTGTAGGAAACGTTTCTTATAAATCCCTGTAGCAAAGCGTTAAGAGCTAAAACGTGTAAGAACTTCTAGTAGAAGTGACAGAACTAGTTTCTAGTTCCTGAGAAAGGAGTAAGGTGGCAGATCCCATATGTTTTATTTCGTGGAGAAAGGCACACTTAGTGTGGCACATAATAAGTAGGAGTTCAGCAACTATCTGTTAAAGAACAGTAGGGATTCCTGCTAAAACGAGGATTAGAACTCTTGATTTTCTTCTGAAGCTGAATTGGTGTCTTTTGCTGTCTTCCTTGCTGGATGGTCAGCAAACATGTAGGGAAGAGTCTGCTGGAAAATGACAGGTAGCTTCTGGCTGGGTAGCTGAGTCGGTTAGAACATCGTCTCCATACACCAAACTTGTGAGCTGGATCCTGTCAGGGCTCACACAAGAATCAACCAATGACTGCATCAGTACGAGGAACAACAAATCGAGGTTTCTGTGTGTGTGTGTCTCTCTCTGTCTTCCAGATCAATAAATGAAAATTCAAAAAAAATGACAGGTAGAATGAGTAAGGAAATTTCGAGTATGAAGGGGGTCAAAGTATGAAGTCTGATTGCTCTGCTCAGGCGATTCAGTGGCCTATTAGGTGCGGGCAGACTTCCAATACCACCATTGTGAAACACCGATGTTAAACGGCTTTAGTTCTCTGACCTGGTTTTGGGGAGAGAAGAGCCTTTGTCCTGTGTGTGTTCTTTTTCCTTTAATGCAAGTGTTCCTCTGCACTGGAAGCCTTTGTAGCACAAGATTTTTCCTAGCAGTCATTAGTGCATTGTATTTGCTTCATCAGCTAAGCCAGTTCTGCTAACGTGTCAGGCTCTGCTCTTTTGTTGATGGAGGACAAGGACTCTGAAACCCAGAGCATCTCTCTCAAGCTTTTAATGTTGGAGTTCCCGGAGGATATGTGGCAGGACATACTCTGAATGTATCTTCAAGAGAGGATCAAAGAAAATGTTTGCTTTTCCCCTGTAGAGTAAGGGTCCTAGATGTGGACCAATGATGATAACAGGCCGAGATGAGTAAGAGAGAAATAACTGCATTGAGTAAGTGCTTATCCAAATAGAATGCTACAGTTGCCAGAATTGGGGGGAGAAGGGAGTCATTTTAATTGGTTTTTGATAACTGATTTGGCCAGTGCCCTTTTCCCAGAAATACCTGAAGTATGACAGGCAAGTCTTTGGCAGAATTCCCTGCATGTACTGTTAGTCCTTTTCTCCCTTTGGCCCTTTAAGGCACTTTTCATTGTGTTTTTCCATCCTAGCACATTTGAGAGCTACAGCCCACCTCTAGCAAATTCACTAGAAGAGTCCTTGCAAGGGGGGCAGCAGGTTTGAAAAAGCCTCTTAGTGATTGTGATACCCCCGTCTTTGGAAGCAGCCGTCTCCATCTCCCCATGAAGGAGCTGACCTGTTGGGTGAGGTGACTCCCCGATTAACCTGACAGCTGCTGTGCCAGTAGGGTGACTCTACGCATGGCGTGCAACTGGAAACCGAAAGCCCAGTTGCCAGTGCCTCCAAAATGGGGGGAGACTGCTGGGTGGTGAAAATCAGGGGTGACTCAGAGGTCTGTAATCTGCCTGTCCCATCAGTGAGTACAGCCTGAATGTACTGTACAGAGCCATTCAGCGGCTTTCTTTGGCAGTCAGCGCATGGAGGAAATGGGGTATGTAGCCGTGGGTGTGACAGTCCTCCAGCACCTCCTGTCTAGAGTCGTTTTCTCTGCTGGTGGAGATGAAGGTTACATTTGTTTTCTCTCCCTCACTCCTCCCATCTTGGTCACTCTTAAAAAGGAAATTGGGGCTTTATTTTGTGTTCCCAGCTAAAGGGAAGTATCCATTCATCCCTTCCTTGGACTTGCCTACCTCTTTCTTAGGATCCAGTTTCAGGGAAGAATTGTGACACCTGAGGCAGTAGGTAATCGATAGATACAGTTCTGAGAAACAAATCCTTCTCAGCTCGGCTATGCAGAAGGCACTGTTCTGGATGCTTTATTATGACCAGTTTGGAGATGTGAAAGCCAAGGCAGGGGTGTCTAGCCTGTGCCCCAGGATGGCTATGAATGCGGCCAAACACAAAATCGTAAATTTACTTAAAACTGTTAAAAAAATTTTTTTTGCTCATCAGTTTTTGTTAGCGTTTGTGTTTTTAATGTGTAGCCCAAGACAGCTCTTCTTCCAGTGTGGCCCAGAGACGCCAAAAGGTTGGACACCCCTGGTAGGGGTTCAGAATAGGCCTCACCAAAATATGCCACTTTGGCGTGTAAGTTTTTATGAGCTAAAGTCCATCAAGACACTGCAGGCTCACAAGAAATTTACTTCTCCCTTAACGAATTTAAATTAGGGGCCTTGCCCATAATAAATATCACCAGAAATGTTTTTATGGCCTATCTAGATAGAGCGCAGGGCAAACTTCTAATTACGAAATAGCTGCTCTCCTCCTTACCCTCTCCCCTCTGAATCCCCAAGGCAGTCCTTACCGCAGGGTATCAGACGAGCCTCGTT
>PVKM010007412.1:0-41596 GCA_004027735.1 Carollia perspicillata | reverse complement strand
AGGAGGTTAGCAGGAAATTCCCAAATCCTCTTAGAGAGATGCTCTTGAAGTGTGGTCCAGGGTCCCTGGTGGTCTGCAAAGCTGGTTTCCCGCAGGGTGAGTGTTAATGTCAAGCCTTTGTTGCTGGTGTGAAGTAGTCATTACTTACGTTGGTCCCCACTGGTGCCTCGGTGAGAGCAGGGCCATCCTTCTCCTGAACTCTCTCTTTTCTTCGGGATGGTGAGCAGGTGCTGCTGGGATGTGTCTTTGTCCACTGAAGGGTATTGTGAGTGGTGAAGGTGAGGAAGGTGGCTCTCAAGGAGACTTCGACAACAGAAGGACAGAACTTGGGAGAGGGCCCTTAGGTCTCCTTGCTGCCCTGCAGTCATTCTTCCCGGGGCAGCTGCTGGTCTCTGGGATCTAGCTGCCTGGAGGGAAAATTGTCGGAGGAGAAATGGAAGTACCCAGAAAATGTGTGGCTGCCACAATGCAGCCAACATTAGGTCAGCAGGAAGTCACTGCTGATGACAATGGCGATGATAAGGGTGAATGAATGCTCGGGCCCGTCTGAGCAATTTCAGATGAGGCTCTCTCGGAGCAGTAGCCGTGGAGTTCCTGCTTCCCACTCTTTCTACTTTGGAAAACCTACTCATTCATTCCTCGGTCATCAATATTTTTTGAGGAACTATGATAGGGTAAGCACAGTGTTAGACTCCGAAATAACACCAGTACAGAAAAGAGATTTTTCCTCCCTGACTTCATGGAGCTTAGTGTCTATCAGGGAAGGGGTATGTTAAACCGATCAAGTCTCAACTGCTTAATTACCCATTGCGATGTGCTCTATAAAGCAACGTAACAGGTTGCAGTGAGAGAAAACGGGGCAACATAATTTAGATTGAGGGGTCAGGGAAGGTTTCTCCGAGGAAGGCAATGAGAGGAGGGAAGAGCACTTTAGGCAGCGATTTGTGCACAGGAAAACGCTTCAGGATCACGGAGGAAGGTCCCTGCAGCTGGAAAACGTGAGCGGGGAGGAGACGCTGAGCAAGACGGTGGTGGAGCGACTGGCAATGGCCGGCATGCAGGCCCTTGAACGTCATGTCACAGATTCTTTGCTTTGTCCTGCGTGCAAAGGACAGACAATGAAAAGTTTTAAACAAGAGCTCCTGTCTTTTTAAAAGATGACTGTGGCATCTTTGTGGAAATAAATAGGGGACAAGAGCAAATGCCAGGAATAAAAAGGAGTGAAGCGCCGATACGTGTGGCAACACGGACGAACCACGAACAAATTATACTTAACACAAAAAGTCGTGTATTGTAGGATTTCATTGACATGCAATGTCCAGAACGGATACATCTATAGAGACAGAAAACAGATTAGGGGTTGTCCGGTGCTTGCAGGGCGGGGAGAATGGGAGTGACTGCTGAATGGATGTAAGGTTTCCTTCTGGGGTGATGAAAATGCTCTGGAACCAGATGGTGGTGCTGGTTGCATAACACTGTGAATGCACTACATTGTATGATTTATAATGGTTAAAATGCTGAGTTATATATTATATGTATTTTTCCATAAAGTAAATTAAAAAATAGAGTGACAGCAAGGGGATCCCCTTGGAATCTTTGCTGCGGTCGTTGTGAGACTAAGGGTGGCCTGGACTATGGTGGGGACACAGGAGGACAGTGAGTGGATTGGGGATATATTTTGGGCAGTAGAACTAAGACCACGTGGTAATGGATTGGTGGTGGAGGGTGATGGAGCAAGAGGTTTGAAGGATTGCTTCCAAGTCCTGGCTTGAACAACTTGATGAGCCAGAGCTGGTGTAGGTGGGAAGGCCAAGTGGAGGGAGTGGTGGGGGAGGGCAGACCCAGGGCCCATGTTAGGACACGGTAGGGTTGAGATGCCCATGGGACACCCAAGGGAGCTGTCAGGTTATTGGTGGGGTCTGCACGCCTGGGCTCAGGAAAGTGACCTGGGTTTGAGGTATGGGCCAATGGATAGTATGTAAAGTGTTGAGGGTAAGTGTGGTTACCTAGAGAGACTGGAGGGGAGAGGGGATGGGGCCAGGATGAGCCCAAATAGGTGGGTAACCAGGGAGATGATGACAAGGACAGCAAGAAGGAGAGGTCAGAGAGGATGATGGCAAGAAAGCCATCGTGAGAGAAGGGGGGTCTGAAGGAATGCTGACTGAGGGGGAAGATGGCAGCATCTGGCCTGGGCTAGGAGGCGCTGGACAGAGGTCAGTAATGAGGACGTAATTAACCATTAAGGACTCACTGTCTACCAGATGCAGGGATAAATACTTTATGTGAATTCTCTTAGTTAATCTTAGCAAGAACTCTATAATATCCTCGTTTTACAAATGAGGAAACTGAGCCACAGAGGAGTTGAACTTGCCCAAGGCCACAGAGCTAGCCAGCAGTGGAGCTGGTCTCACACCTGGTTCTCACTGGCTCCAGGGGCTCTGCACCTAATTGCCCCCCTCGTGGCCTTGACTCTTGGCCCAGTGGGTGAGCATGGAGGGGCTTTAAACTCACCATTGGTGCATTAGAGCTTATATTGGAGGTTTCATCTAAAATAGCTTTGCTTTTCCAATCAATCCCCGCTGTGCTCTGCTGACCATGGGTCCTGTCATTCCTGCTGGGACAGCAGGTTCCCTTAGCAACTTCTCAGTGGGATTCCGTAATTTTTCACCCACTTATGCTTATTAGAGCACTCTCATTCTTGTTACTGGAATTCACTCTCAGCCATTCTGTGACTTCAACTGCAGCCTCGGCTCCCATTCAGAGCTCTTTGCCTTCCTCCCGCACTGACTGTGTTCGAGGCCCAGTGGCTAGGGGAGGAGGCACAGCGGTGGCTGGCTTTCTCGGACACCCTCCCTTCCCGTGCTTTTCCCTCCGTGCTGAGAGGTGGGGGCTAAAGGGGCGGGAGAGACTCTCCCTACCAGATTGTTTCCCCTCAGGAGGTCATTTCATGGGCATAGCTTGTTGACCTGGGGTGGGGTATGGAAAAGTGGAAATCCCAGCAACCCCCAAGGGCCTGTTGATGGAAGCTCAGCAGCTTCTGAGCTTTTTGAGCCTGGATGACATTTTCAGACAGCTGGTTGCATGGCGCCGTGTTCCCCTGAGGTCTCAGTTTGGCCCACACCTCCTATGGCGTTGGCTGGGCCTGCACTGAGTCTCTACACTCCAAGACCTCATCGCCGGGCCTACAGGCAGAGGTAGATCCATCTTTAGTTCTCTGGAAGCTGGCCTTCTCAGTCTGGCCATGTGTCCTCAGTTTCTGCTGCCTGGGTGAAGAAGCCGACCAACTGAAACCCCAGCCTCCCCTTCTTGCAGACACCCCTGAAGGTGACGAGCGAGTCTGAGGGCACCCACTTCCACGGCCTTGAGAAGGGAACTCTCTTTCTCCTAGCAGACGGTCTCTCTGATTTTTCATGCATTCTCTGCCACCTCTTTCTTCACGAGGGAGACTTGCAAGCCACTTGTACAGTCCTGCGCCCGGGGCACCAGGCCTTTTCTGAATCTAGCCCTGGAAAACGAGGAAAGTTCTCTTTCAGCAGGGATTTCTCTAGGTCTGGTGTCAGGTCCACCACCTCAGAGGCTGGGGAAGACCCCAGTCAGTGCCTCGCAGCAGCTTGGTACAGCCGACAAGCTGGCTGCCGAGAGTCCCAGGGATTTGAATTTTAGAGCCGGGATGTGCCCCTTGAGGCTGGCATAGAGGGGAGTAAGGGGACCCAGCTCTGGCTGTTTCTCCCTTTTACGTTCTTTCCCTCAGGGATAGGGAGGCTGAGTGATGAACCTGACCATCTGGGTGTCAAGGTTTCCTGAGGACAACGAGCTGAGGCCTGGGGCCTGCTTTCTTTAGTCACCCTGAGAAGAGCAAAAATAGGTGTCACATTTTCCTGGGATACAGATTTGACAACTGTATATCCAAGGCACCTGCCCCCATGTAAGCTTAGTTTGCCTCGTGAGGAAGGCAGCATATTTCGCAAATGCTGAAGGTCAGAGTGCTTATGTGATTTATTACGGAGAGGTGACAGAGCGAGGTACGATCACCCAGGGAAGAAGCAGGTGTATGTGCACGCGTGCGTGTGTGTGAGGGTTGTGGGTTTATGTGTGTTGCCTGAGTGTTATTTCATATGTATGCTTTTCTAGTCATTGAAGTATCGAGGCCTCATGAGGAAGCCACCAGGGCTCCTGATGGATATAAGTTAGCGGCTACCCTCACAATGCCAGCGAGATGGTTAAGAGCACTGACCAGAATACAAGTCCAAGTTCTTGTTCTGTCCCTTCCTTGCTGTGTGACATTGGGTAAGATACTTAACCACTCTGAGTTTCCTCATTGTTGAAATGATATCATCCTCTTAAAGCCCTGTGAAAATTAAGTTAGTATATGGAAGTGCTTCCTAAATGGTACTGTATTTAATAATATAAGAAGCGCTATTACTATTGATGCTATTATTATAATTAGTAGTAGTAGTATTTCTGTGCAAAATAACATTCTCAATAATCAAACTGGTATTATTTTAAAATTTTTCTTTTACATCTACTCTGCTACAAAACAATACAAGATAGTATCTGGCCTCTATTTGCAAAGGAAATTTAATATGTGCAAAAGGCTAAGCTGTGGAGAAGCCCCAAACTATTGATTGGTAGTAAGCTATTTAAGGACCTATGTGTATTTTTCAAATAAAATATTAATTTAAAAAACTCTCCTGGAACCCTTGTACCAATACGACCAAGATCACAGATGCTCAGATCGCAGAAGTTGGGTTGAAATTCAGCCACCCTGGAAACGGCTTTGTGACTGGCCCTGAGCTGCAGCTATTTCTGGGGAAGCAGGTAAAGACCTGAGCAGGCTTTGCTCTGTTGATTACCTGCCAGAAGCACTGCAACCTAATATCCTTAAAGACTCTTGTATTTGCAGCCCTTGCCCCCTGCCCCCACCCCAGTTTCATTTAGGGCATAGATTGGACTGGACTACCTCTCTGGCCCTTGCTTCAGAAGTCAGGTTCGTGTGTATGCTAGGATGAAATGGAAAGCTGGCCGTAGGAACTATGTGTCAAAATTGTGCCCGGTTCAGCTCTCTGATCACAAGGACCAGATTTGCCAGAACCGTAAAGAACTTCACCACTTGCTATCCTTTTAGCCATTTTTAAGAAGCAACCTCTGTGGCTGCATTTTTAATCACGGTTTATTATTCAACCTTGGGCGCACCCATTTTTTCAGACTGGTTTAAAAATCATTTCCATCTCATGATAGGTCTTTCCTAAGCTCAGAAGGTTCAAGAACAACCTGCTTCTAAATTATACTTTCTACCACGGGCATGGATCCCGATGCCCATAACCACTTCTGCTGTCAGTATCTCCTATTCTGCAACCTTGCTGAACTTGACGATTAGTTTGACTAGTTTTTCTTTCTTTTTTTAAAAATAGATTTTCTTATGGATCCTTTAGGCTTTTCTATACACAAGACCACGGCATCTGTAATTAGAGAGTTCTACTTCTTCCGTTCCAGTCTGGATGTCTTTGATTTCTTATTCATGCCTAATTGCTTAGCCAGAACCTTCAGTATAGTGTTGACTAAGAATGGCAACAGTGGATATTCTTGTCCTGTTTCTAATCTTCATGGAAGTCCAATGGTACACATTTCACCATTAAATATGATATTAGCTGTAGTTTTTCACATGTACCTTACCAGTTGGCAGAAGTTGCCTTCTGGTCCTAATTTCGGAGTGTTTTCATCATGAAAAGCTCTTGGGTTTTGTCAGATGCTTATTCTGCATCCATTGAGAGGATTGTGTGGGTTTTGTTCTATATTCTATTAATATGGTATGTTACATTGATCGGTTTTCAGGTGTTAGACAAACCTTGTATACCTGGGATAAATCCCAGTTAGTCATGGCATCTCATTATTTTATATGATGCTAGATTTGTTTTTCTAGCATTCTGTTAAGAACTTTGCATCTATAATTCACAGGGATATTGGTGTGTAGTTTTATTTCCTTGTGATATATCTGTCTGGTTTTAGCATGAAGTTAATCCTGGCCTCATAGAATGAGTTAGAAAGGGTTCCCTACTGGCATATCTTTTTGGAGGAGTTTTTGAAGAATTGTATGAATCTTTAAATGTTTGGTCGAATTCACCAGTAAAGCCATCTGGGCTAGGCTTTTCTTTGTAGACAGTTTTATTTTTTAATAAATTGTATTGGGGTGACATTAGTTAATAAAATTATATGGGTTTCTGGTGTACAGTTCTGTAATATATCATCTACATATTATATTCTGTGCTCACTACCCAAAGTCATGTCTCCTTCGGTCACCATTTATCCGCCTTTACCTTCTTCTGCCTCTCCCTACCTGCTCTTCCTCTGGTTATCACCATGCTAGTGTCTGTGCCTGAGGTTTTAATTAACTTATTTTTTCTTAATCCTCTCCCCTTTTTCACCCAGACCTCCAACCACCCTCCCCTCTGACAGCTGCCAGTCTGTTTTCTGTATCTATGAGATCACTTCTATTTGTTTGTTTGTTTGTTTGTTTTGTTCATTAGATTCCACATATAAGTCAAATCATATGGTGTTTGTCTTTCTCTGACTGGCTTATTTTACTTAGCATAATACTCACCAGATTTATTCATGCTATTGCAAAAGGTAAGATTTCCTTCTTTTTTTATAGCTGACTCAACTTCCATTGTGTTAATGTACTGCAGTTCTTTTATCCACTCCTCTCCTGATGGGCACATGGACTGCCTCCAAATTTTGGATACTGTAATAACACTGCAATGAACATAAGGGTGTGTATACTACTCATTCTTTCAAATCAGTGTTTCAGATTTCTTTGGAATTGCTGGGTCATAAGCCAGTTGGATTTTTAATTTTTGAGGTAACCCCATACTGCCTCCCACAGTGGCTGCATTAATCTCCAGTCCCAGCTAGGAAATGCAGGAGGGTTCCCTTCCACTGCTTCCTCCTCAACACTTGTTGTTTGTTGATTCATTGATGGGAGCCATTCTGACCAGTGTGAGATGATAACTCACTGTGTTTTTAATTTACATTTTTCTGAGGATTAATGATGTCGAGTATCTTTTCATATGTCTATTGGCCATTTGTATGTCCTCTGTCTTGAACTGTCTATTCAAGTCCTTTGCCCATTTTTTAAAAAATTGGATTGTTTGGTGTTTTTTGATGTTAAATTGTATAAGTTCTTTACAAATTCTGTATATTAACCTTTTAACTGATGTATCGTTAGTGAATATATTTTAAAATTACTAATTCATTGTCTTTACTTGTTACGGGTCTATTCAGATTATCCGTTTCTTTTGGAGTTCGTTTTGGTAGTTTGAGTCTTTCTAAGAATTTTTCCATTTTGCCCAACTTATTTGTTGGCATACAATTGTCCATAATACTTCCTTATGACATACACCTTCTGGCCTGACATGTAAAGAACTTGGAAGTCATCACTGCCATCCTCATGAAAGCAAACAAGCTTAACAAGCTGATGATCAACAACCCCTCTTATATCCATTAGAGGGTTGAAGTCATAGGGGAAACCACTGCCCCCAAAAACTGGAGAAAGAGGCAGATACCAGAAGAAGCCCAGGAGCAGAAGTTAGCCCCTGGAGGCAGTATTGGTAGGAAAACTCAAACTGTAACTGATTAATTGCTGTAGGCTCAGTGTGGGCTAGTTTGAGAGTGAAAAACTCTGGGGAGATTCCCGTGCTTTTACAATTGTACTTCCAGGAATCTTACCAGGTTCTCAAGGTGAATATTGGAACATCCCCTTCTGCTCCTGGCTGGGAAGGGGGGTATGTGGAAAGGTGGGGGGTGGGAGGGACTAACCATTTTGAAATGTACTCAGAGCAACTCTATTCTTTTCTCCTTAACAAAAGACTGCCTTTCATAGAAACTCTTCCCCCCCATAACCCCAGAGTCTAGCAAACCCGGGGAAAAAGAAATACCCAATGATAACTCCCTCTAGCCTTTGATGTTGGGTGGAGGGGAGCAGCTAGCTTCATCCCCCCACCCCCCTTCAGACTTTGTGTCACCTATGAGGGGAATAAACTTGAGAAGAACTTGTGAAGATCACAGCCCAGGGGGGCAGACTCACTAATCCTAGGATCGTAACATACTTTTCCATACCTTACCTCTACATCAATCAGGCTCCTGTGTAATAACAGTGGGTCATAGGTGAAAGAACTGCAAAACTCAGACCCTCTTTATTAAAAAGTATCTAGAAAAACCCAAAGGCAACAGGAGAGCATAAGCAAGGACACCAAAGGAAATTTTAGTCTTTCACAAAGGGTGTACACAGCCTAACTCCTAGCCAGACAAACATAACACCTGACCATGTAGCTGACACCATACATTTGAATCTTATTTCTTATCCAGTCTAACAATCTCACTCTTAAAGAAATCTCTGTCTTTTGATTAGATTGTATAGTCCATTCATAGTTAGTGTTTCTATTGATATGGTTGGGTATATGTTTAACATTATGCTTTTTCCTACTGTATGTCTCATATCTTTTTGTTCTTCTGCCCTTTCTTTGCTGCCTGCTTTTGCATTAATTGAATATTTCTAGTGTAGCATTTTAATTACTTTAACTACTTTTCAACTATATATTTTTTGAGTTATTTTCATAGTGGTTGTTGTAGGGCTTACAAGATGTACAGGATGAGGCAAAAGTAGGTTTGCAGTTGTGAGTGCATGAAACACAGAGTTTGTTCTTGTGTTATTATTTCTTAACTGCTATAATGAATGACTGGAAACTCTTCCCCTACCCTGAATATCAGGGTTCTCCAACCTCCAGGCCAAGGAGCAGTACCAGTCTGGGCTTGTTAGGAATCAGGCCACATGGCAGGAGGTGAGCCTGAGTGTAATGTGCTAGAATCATCCTGAAACCATCCCCTGCACCCAGGTTCAAGGAAAAATGATCTTCCCTAAAACTGGTCCCTGCTGCTGAAAAGGTTAGGGCCTGCTGCTGTATATTATCTTATATTAAGATTTAGTACATTTTCTTAAATAATGTTTGTCCGTTTGATGCATGCACTTAGGAAACTTTTCAGAGACTGAAAATGCTTGTTCTCTTATAATTTTCAGTAGTTATGATGTATTTACTCAGAGAGAGGGTTTTTGGCACTCCTCAGATTGACACACCACAGTCAGTCCCCGCCATGTTTCACGCAGCAACATCCAATCTGGAAACATCTTGGGTCCAATTTGAACTAATTCATGTCTAGAAAAAAATACCAGAAAAGTGAAGTCATTTATTGTTCCACGCAGCTGAGTCTCTCTTTATCTTTTGCCAGCCACTTCAAACAAAAAAGTTTAGGACCACGGCCAAAATGACATGGTGATAGATGGATCTGACGACTCCTTTATGATCATAACTCTCCAGTGTTACCTGTTCTTACATTCAGAGGCACATTAACTCAGTTCTGCTGTGATCTTTGAAATTCATTTTAAAGAACATTCTGTATCTACTTCTTACTCCGTGAGGGTTGAGAGGGCTTTTGTCCAATTGCCTTGAAGGGATGTCCAACCTGTGGCCCATGGGCTGCATGTATCCCAGGGTAGCTATGAATGTGGCTCAACACAAAATCGTAAATTTATTTAAAACTTTATGAGATTTTTTTGTGATTACATGTTGCAGTATATTTAATGTGTGGCCCAAAACAACTGTTCTTCTTCCAGTGTGGCCCAGAGATGCCAAAACGTTGGACACCTCTGCCTTAGAGTTTAGATCAATGGCAAAATTCACATGCAAGAAACAGTTAGTGAACAATTAAGAACAAAAGTAGGTGCCCCTGTGTTGAAGTGCAGATAAGAGAGATGTTAGTGTAGGTTGGAGGGTCTGGTTGAGGCTTCAGGGAACTCAAACCAGGCCTTAAAGGATGAGTGGGATTAGATCAGCGGTGAGAGGGAAAGATAAACATCTATACCTGAAGGACCACAGATTCCTTTCTTCTTACTTGGGGAAATTAATTTCCAATTAACATTCACTGTTGACTTGATTGAAGAGAGAGTAAGGACTTGACCTCTTCCGATAGCAGCTCTCTCAAAGGCAGTGCCTCACTCAAAGTACAATCTGAAGACCAGCAACATCAGCGTTAGACGGTTGTCAGAGAGGCAACTTCTTTTTAGAAAGGCAGATTCTCAGACCTCACCCCAGACTTATTGAGTTAGAATCTTTTGGGGGTGAGCCTGAGCACGTGTGTTTTTATCGAGCTTACGAGGTGATCATTATGCATGCTAAAGATTGAGAACATTGCTGTCAAGTGTTTTCCCTTGCCACTCTTAGCATCCAGGGCATATTTGAAATGAAATAGCCAGGGCCAGTGTCTAGGACCTCTGAACATGGACCAAGGCTGGGCAGGTACGGATATCCAATTAGCAGATCACAAAAATGGAAAACTGTGTGATTGCACCCAGGCCAACAGAGCAGTTACATAAATAAATAGAAGGCTGCCTGCCTCTCGTTTCCCACAATTGCCTCGCATTTTTCAACCCCAGGCACTGGGCAGCAGAAGTAGCGGGTGTGGTGCTGGCTCCCTGGCATGAGGCAGTCTGGCTCTCTGGGGAGAGGGAACAGCTTACTTAAAGTGTCCTCATGAAAATAACTCACTCTCAGCAGGGTTATTACTCAGAGCTCGTTCCAATGACAGCAAAGCAGAACTATAACCAACACTCCCAGTCATCTTGTCAACCTCATTTCATACTTCCCCTCTATCCTTTTCATTAACATTAATTTGGGGAAAATTTTTCTGATTCATTGAACCGCCAAACCCACAAATCATTGAGGTTTTGCTCTCCTTCTAGACAGAATCTGGAGAGCATGATGAGAACCACTCACGTATTTTCAAAATAGTATTGGTTTCTCAACCGTCTCTTTTAGCACAATAAGGCTGAGAGGAGCTTTGAGGGGAGGGTCTCCAGGGAAAGTCAGAGTCCCTTAGAAAATGGGCTGCCCAGATGGATGGGCTGGCTTTGCAAAGCCCAGCAGTTTGGTTTCCAATGGTGGTTGGATTCAGCTGCCAAAAACCCAAATTAGGGAAGGTTTTCTTGACAGCTCATAAGAGGACACTCTGAAAGACCGATTAGAGGTCATTGCCAACCCTAGACAATAAAGAGACATATACACAACCCAGGGAAAGAGCATGTGCAAATATATACGTGTAAATGTATATATGTTGCTGTGTGTTACTAAAATAAATGTGTTTCTCACAGTCTTTGCCATGGATGAAATGATCAAAACCAGCTGCTCGGTGCAGTTCTTCACTGGAAGGAACAGAGGGGTGGAGCTAGCAGTTAAGGGGAATTTGCAGGCACACTTCAGCATCGGGATGACTTACCACCTCTCTGGAAATGGTTAACATGCCTGGCTCACACCACCCATCATGTGAATGTGATGTGCCTCTGAGCAGTTCTGAAGATGACAGGTATTTACTTCACCCCCAAATCTGAGTGGCACAGGGTCACCTCACAGGGGAAGCCAGTTTGCTTCAGAGCCAGTTCATTTACATTTCTCATGATTCCAGACTAGACCCTTTTGCGAGTCTCTACCACAATCTATTTAAAAACAGTTCAAACATTTTACTTTGTTTTGGTTGAGTTTACTCTAATGTGGTTTCTGCAGAGCTCTCTCTTTTATGGTAATCAAATGTTCTGCCAACATTTCTCCTGCTATGTGCACCAGCTAAGGAAACCAGATGCTTGGGTTGGTCTTTTCAATGTATCTGAGTGTTGTTTTTGTTTAGAATTTCAGAGGTTTGGCGAAAGAGCCCTGTTTTATAACTCTGACCCTTGATGCACCCCATTTCCCAACCAACTAATAGTTTTGGCTACTGCTCACATCTTGATTTGAAATCGCTCCCCATCACCATGCAGATTAGCATGTGAAAAGACAAGCTCCTTCAATTCATTTTGTTTGACTTGCTTACTTTTCCTCTTCATCATTTATTCCATTTTGTAGGTTAAAGAGGATGGGTAGAAGAGCTGAGTAGCTGACCCAGAACCACACCCTGCATTGTCTGTCAACCAATCACAGACCTGAGTGGGATTGTTCTTTGATGTGTGGGGTGTTTTTTTTCCCCTCTCACACCATCAGTGTGGGAAGGAAGCAGGCCAGCTCTCGTGGGAGTGTTGGCTTATAATGTAGGCTGAAAGTGTTTCAGAAAAGTAACTTGGCCTTGAATCAAACTAGTAAGTGGAACTGCTTGTCTGTATGGATTGAAAGAAGACTTAGGGCCTCGAGAGTTTGTGGGAAAGAGAAGAAGAGAAGGCCGAGGTGAATACCGTCAAAGGGAGATTTGTAAAATACGGGGCTTGAAGTCAACTCACAAGGCATAATCCTTTACAAGTGGGGAGATGGAAAAGGAAAACACCCTGGGAACTTTAGCCCACTCTAACCCTAGTCCTATCCCTTTGTCTAGTTAACATGATTCTCTGGTCTGAAGACAGGAGGAGAAACTAGGAATCAATGGCACGATTCAATAACTAAAGAATTCCCAAGAAGATTGGCAGGTCCCCCAAGACTGGGCACATTTACCTGAAAGTATGTGGATGGAGGCAGCATTTGAGGTTGTGTATGGTGGTAATAAGAGCTGAGCCCTGGAAAACAGAGAAGGCAAGGGCTAGCCTAATACCAAACAAATCAGTGGGATGAAGGGTCTTCTCTCTGAGGATCTTCAGTGTTAGCCCTGAGACCTGAAGTTGAGGCTGTAAAAGACACGGGATAAGAAAAGCATAAAGGGAACCAAAGTTTGGAAAAAAGGCAACTTGATAGAATAAAGTTAGTTTAAGGCTACGAGTCTAAACTAATTCAAAGATAAAAGCACCAGACGTTGGTTTTTCAAGAACAATATCTATAACTACACACATATAAGCTCAAAGAAAGACAAACCTGGAATCTTCAGGGAGAAGTGTTCAGACAAGATCTTAGCATTTATTCCAGAGAGTCAAAAGACTGTGCTTTTTCATTGTAGGTGTGAGCTTTTATGAAGTCTACTGACAAAGGGGTAGTCCATTTAAAATGGGTCCCCTGCCCCCATAAAGAGTAAGTACTTAAGTTCTAATGAGGGCAAGCTTGGCAAAGACAGGTGGGGCCCAAGCCTTTGCCCTCTAGAAATGGGCTTAAGAAGAGATAAGGTACTTTTGGCAGAACTGCAAATGAGGGTTGAGAATAAAAATGAGCAAATTCATTAAAATCATTCAATTTTTAGCCCAAATAGGACATAATACATCAACTATAAGTTTTAGTTTTACGAATTACTGAGCAACATTGGATCGTGTTATAATTTCAAACATACTTTTGAAAATCCATGTACATTTTATTTTACTCATGGGCTTCAATAAATTTAATGAAGGGGAAACTCTCTTGCTTGAGAAGAGATGATTAATTTTGTCAGTAGCTATACCAGCAAAGCCAGGATTAATGAGTTTTCTAACAATTATGAATGTTTATTATAGGTTGTCAGAGATGGATAGACATCGTGAGTGAATGGATTGAAGATGTTAATATGTCATTTTCAGAGTTTTTCAAGATTTGACTCATTTTAATTTTATTTTTCAGTACCACTTATACCCCCATTCCCTCTTCTACTTCTGCCTACTACCCTACCCCTACCCCCGCAATCTTCACACTGTTGTCCATGTCCATGAGTCCTTTTTCCTTAATCCTACTTCCTAACCTCCCCACCCCCACCTCATAGCTGTCATTCTGCTCTCCATCTATGAGTCTGTCTCTATTTTGCTTGTTAGTTCAGTTTGTTCATTAGATTCCACATATGAGTGAAGTCATATGGTATTTGTCTTTCTCTGACTGGCATATTTCACTTAGCATAATGTTTCCCAGGTCCATCTATGCTGTTGCAAAGGATAATTTTTCTTCTTTTTTATGGCCAAGTAGTATTCCATTGCGTAAATGTCCCATAGTTGTTTTATGCACTTGTCTACTGATGGGCACTTGGGCTGCTTCCAAATCTTGGTGAGTATAAATAATGCTGCTATGAACATAGGGGTGAATATATTCTTTTGAATTAGTGTTTTGGGTTTCTTTGGATATATTCCCAGAAGTGGAATTGCTGGGTCATAAAGTAGTTCCATTTTTAATTTTTGGAGGTAACTCCACACTGCTTTCCAGACTGGCTGCTCCAGTCTGCATTCCCACGAAAGGTGCACAAGGGTTCCCCTTTCTTCACATCCTCACCAGCACCTGTTGTTTGTTGATTTATTGATGATAGCCATCCTGACAGGTGTGAAGTGATATCACATTGTGGTTGTAATTTACATTTTTTGGCAATTGGTGACATTGAGCATTTTTCATTTGTCTATTGACCATCTGTCTTCTTTGGGGAAGTGTGTATTCAGATCCTTTGCCCTTTTTTAATTGTTTGTGTTTCTTTTGGTGTTGAATTTTAAAAGTTCTTTATAAATTTTGGCTTTGGCTGGAGTGTCTCAGTGGACTGAGTGCTGGCCTGTGAACCAAAGGGTGGCCGGTTTGACTCCCAGTCTAGGGCACATGCCTGGGTTGCAGGTCAGGTCCCCAGTAGGGGGTACATGAGAAGCAACAGCACACACTGATGTTTCTCTCCCTGTCTTTCTCCCTCCCTTCCCCTCTCTAAAAATAAATACATAAAATCTTTTCAAAAAGTTCTTCATAAATTTTGGATATAATTTATTAGATGTATCAGTGAATATGTTCTCCCATTCAGTGGGTTGTCTTTTCATTTTGCTGTGCAGAAGGTTTTTAGTTTGTAGTCCAATTTGTTCATTTTTTCCTTTGTTTCCCTGGCCTGAGGAGATATATCAGAAAAAATATTGCCAAGAGAAATGTCAAAGATTTTACTCATTTTAAAGTTCTACGCTTAGGAAACTTAGTATCTTGAAATGCAGGCAGTATTGCCAACAAGGCCAACAAAAAAAGTTAGCTTTTTCTTTGCTTGGCTTTAGGTGATGGCAGGACATTTATGCCAAAGTGTTGTGATAGACTCACTGGGAAAATGGCAGATGCATGAATGGCAGATCCAGGTGAGATCAGTCAAGTCAGACCCACATCGTAACATCGCTCTGAGCACTCAAATACTCATGAGCAATAAATGTTGGTTAGTGTTTTAAACCATTACGTTTTAAGGTGGTTTGTTATGCGGCGTTATCGTGACGATAAATAACTGACACATATATCTTGGACAGAATTTATGCTGCAGATCTTAGAGATAAGGAATAGAAGCTGGAGATCATACATACAATTGATAGGAAAACACACCATTAGATGAATAATTTATTGGAAATACTGTATGGAGAAGAATTAGAAGGGATGGTCATTGGGCAAGAAGAGAAATAAGAATCTGTCAGGGAATTATCAGAAAGATTGGATGTGAGATACTATGTGGATGTACCTTTGAAGTCTAGACATCAACTATCACTGCACTAGAAAAAGTGGTGACGAGGACACACATTTGTAAAAGGCTTCATAGGGGAAATATTAAGTTGGACAGAAAACCATGTAGTGTGATGGACAGGAACCAGATCCTAAGATGTTTAGAAGGGAGGAAGAAGAGACAAGCCAACAGGATTTACCATGTGTTTTAGGGTAAAGAAGTGTGGGGGCTCTCGTGGGCCGTAGAAAAAGGGCAGAGAGATACATGTGTTCTTAAACCCAGAGTGGTCAGACCCGACAGAAGAGAGAGAGGGCTTAGAAGATTGGGGGACGGTGTGGGAGCTATTAACAGCTTCTCTATAATGATAACACCATGAACTCAAAATTCAACCTGAGCCTTCAGCATTTGTACATATTCATCAATTCTGTGAAATTCCTCTATGAGATTCAGTTACACGCTCAAAGTTGGGAGCGGCCCAAGAGCCAAAAATAACATGGCTATCATATTGTTTTACTCGTGTTACAGATGAGTAACTTTAGATATCAAGTAGTTAAATAACTTGTCCAAAGTCAAACAGGAAGCCTGTTATTGAGTTGCTGAAAGACTCCGGTTCTACAAATAAACTTCTAGTCCACTCGCTTTTCACCAAATGAGTTAGTTAGAAGTCAGATTAAGTTCATTGACTTACGGATTCATAGATTTGAGCAAAAAATTATTTCTTATGGGAGGTCCTAAGTATCAGAATTTCCTTGCATATGAGGTGGTGTTTGCTTTTTCATCTTTTTAATTTCACTTGTTTTTTTACTCTTTACGTACCCTTTACCTTTCACACAGACACTTTGACTTTGTGTGTGTGTGTGTGTTCTGAGATAGTACGTGCTGTCCAGGTCACCGCAACCAGCTTTTTCCTGATCCACGGTGACATTTTATAGGCCACAGAAAACACTTAAGGGCACTTCTTAGGTTCTAGAGTCTAAGATTCTTTACTTTCTTTTTTTTTTGGCAGACATCCCTTTGATCTGCTGGTGAGTCTAGGATGTGAAAAGATCACTATCTTTGTACTCTTGAAGGTTATAATTATGCTTATCACTTTGAGGCTTTAACTATCTCCCCTAAGACCATCTCTCAACTTTGCTGATTTTCCTTCTCCTTGGCTGGTCCAAGGCAATTACCAGCCGCCCCAGAGCTTTCGACCTCCAAGTTCTCTATAGAGCGAGAGGTTTTTTTTTTCAAATGAGAGTGTTATACTTTAAAACTACAGTCTGCTCATCAACCAGTCTGACACATGAAAAGGTAGCATTTTTCTCTAATTTTCTAAGATTATGAAAACTAATGAATATTAATGACCATATGTACTCACCTATGGAATAACATTCCACATGAGATACATTCTAGTTCCCAAAGCAAATTGGCGAAATGAGAAACTGAAAATGGCCGAAAAGAGAGAGAAGATAGAACTAGGAATGAAAAGTGGGCAGAAATTTGGTAAGAGGGAAAAAGCAACTAGGAAAAGGAGAAAACATGTGGAATGTAGAAAGCAAGCGGTCGGAGGGTAGTGCAAGACATGGAGATGGCGTGTTGATTTTCAGACCACAAAACACTGAAAAAGTTGCTTTTCCGATGTGAATGGGTATATATGTGTATGCGTGTATATACATGTCACTGTCAGTACATCAATATTTAAACTTAATAACAAAGGTTTGAAATATACCATGAAGATACTAATTTAATTAATTCTTTCCTGCCCATTTCTTTTCCACTGAGGGAAACTGAGGCAGAGGAAACAATGCCTTACTTTAGGACTTGGGTGAAGCTGGCATGAGCCCTGGAACCATAGTGGTGCCAACCTGCTTTTCCAATTAGACCTGTCCCAATCTGAGGGGAAAGTCACGTGTACTGGCATTTTAATAATAATTCATGGTATGTTACTTTCAGTTGCAATAGTTTTATGTATTTTAATTAGTGTCTTAATGTATTTTACTTGGGTCCCAGAAGACATAATTTTAAGAGACAAAAACCCAAACCCAGAAATGTACAGAATGAGTGAATGAAAATGAAAGACAACTCCTGGTATTACCGATCAAAGTGAGATTCGGCCACTTGCCACTGTATACAGCTATACACAAAGGCTGATGGGGAAGGAAAAAGGTCTTTATTAAAATGTTGTCCAATTTGAGGGAGCTGAACACTCCCCAGTTCCAGGCCAATCTTTTCTACAAAACACAGAAAGAAGCCAGCCATCCCCAGAGCCAGAGCCAATGTCCAGACACTTCGCTCCATTCTTATCTGTCTTTTTGAGGCCCAAGGCTGTTACGCAAATGGGTCTCTGGTTCTCCAGCTCCAGGCTCTCTCCTCTTGCAGTGTGCACTTGGGCGACCGGCATCTCCATTGCCTTGCCAGCTTCTTCCTTCTCCCGGGGCCTGGGACCTGCTGCCAGATCACCGAAGCTGGTCCTGCAGGGGCTCTGTCCAGGGCACCTGAGACTGTTCACGCCCCTGGGGCTGGCAAGCCTCCCAGCCTGTGTGTCCATGCACTGAGAAGGGGCACAGTCCAGAACCCGTGTTGTGCAGCGCAGAGCTGTGGCGTCCCGCAGGCCATTGCCGGTGGGCGCGCAGCCCAGCTGGGACTGAGCCTCTGTGAGCCATCTCCCAACCAGCTGAGCCAAGGCTGGAAAAAGCCTTGGGTCTCCATCCCCTCCTTTTAAAAGTCTAGGCCCCAAATCCCATGCATGGTGGAAGTGTCCAAATTCCCAGCCAACCCAGGCTGGCGCCCATCACACTCCTCAGGCTATGCAGCGTCTCTGCCTCCCCACCTGCCGCCGATCCGGAAGTGGGGAAGGAGGGTTTCTAACTGCACTCAGCCTCGGGTGTCGCTCACAGGTCTGTTTGCCCTTTATCCCGGGGTATGGAAGTCTGTCATGCGGTTTTGGACCCGGATACCTCGGGCACTTCCAGACTCCCACTCCAGGGAGTATCTGCATGTGTATTTTGGGGCCCAAGGCTGTTACGCAAAACGGATCTCTCTCGTATCTCCTTCGAGTTCCCTCTCCCGCCCCTCCGCAGCAATCTAGTCAGATCCTCGCTGTCCACTGAGAGCTCCTGGTTTGTGCTCTCACCTTCGGCCGCTTGCTGCCTTTCTCAAGCTCCCTCTCCACAACCCTCCTACCCACTTCACAGCCTTTCTTTGCCCCCGGCTGCCTGGCTTTCCTCCTAGATTCTGGCTGCTTACAAGGTTACCCTGTATTCCATCTCAGATATGCAGCAAGAAGCAACTGTGTCTTTTCTGTTTTCTTTCTTTGGGGATCAGTTTCAAAGTCCCCCCCACAGCCAAACGTGTGTTGCTAGTGTCTTTGTTGTTGGCCTTTGCCACCCAAGCCCGCTCCCCTTTCCACCCCCCCAATCTGCTGCTCTTTTCATTTGTTATTTGCAGTCCCCGATCCAATTCTTCCCCACCATGCCTCTGTGGCCTTGCCTCCCTTTTAAGTCCAGGTTGGAATCTTTTCATCACGCTGCCTCAGCCTGAAAAGATGCCTATTTTTTCTCTTCTTTTCCTAGCATTAGATTTATGGCTCTTGTCAGGCCTCTTTGCCTGGCCTCTGACAGCCCCTGCCTTTCCTAACATCAGATTCATTGCTGTTCCTAAGGTCCTTTAAGATTTTAATGCTAAGTCTATAAATTTCGTTTCCTTTCTGCTTTAACCTTTCTTTAGACCTTCCCATTGTCTGATGGGATGTCCCCCAGGTGCTGATTTGCAGCTCCGTTCCTAAACTCTAGGGTGAGCTGGGGGAGGAGGGGGTTGGTTGGAGTGAGTGGAGGGGGACATGGGGAAACTGATAAATTTAGATTTCCATCAACTCCGACAATTCTTTGGGGTTTGATAGGGATTGACATTTTCCTTCAAAACTGTGATTTGCTGAGGACTTGTGGCTCTTCATTAAAATAGTATCTCAGAGCTAAAAAAAGAGCGCTGGCTGAACAGATATCCAACCTGCCCTAACAAATGCATCTGCGTGTACCTTTTCCTCTCTGATGTGTCAGCTGGGGATTCTCTCCCATCTCCAGCACACACGGGCACTGCTTAAATCACTCTGATTTTTCTCCCAGGCAGACTTCAGCGGAAGAAACTTTTCTCACCTTAAGATAATAAAGCCTCCAGTTGAGAGAGAGGCGGAAAATGGCAACCGGCTTGAAATTTCAGGGGAGAAGCCTCAGTCGCTGCAGAGAAAGGATGAGCTTGCCAGCTCAGCGCAGCACAATGCGTACTTTGGAAGTATGATTTCTGAAGTTATTTTGTCTTTCATTGGCTTTGGAGGTGTGAACAGCATCATCACTTAGCTTTTCCTGGACACCCTCCTGTTCAGGGCAGCCGTAGTGAGGTAGAAGATTGGTGAAAGGAGTGGGAGGGAAAGAGAAGAAAGACTTTTGTGCCCAACTCCCTTTGATTACGTTGTTGTTCACTCTTCAATGTAGTAGGGTAACAGTAAAAGTCTAGGGAGCAGGCCGTTAACTTAGCAGTGAAATAAGGAACGTATATGGAAGTCTTGCTTCCCCAGGCCAGACTTGAGCGAGGTCAAGGTTTTTATCGTGCGCAGGGACAGGGTTCGCCCACGATCCGAGAGTAGGAGTGTGCCTCTGCTTTCATCATGAGCTGAAACGGCACAAGTGAAGAAGCAATTACCATGAATGTAAATGGAAACATTTTTTGAGTGTTTCAGACCCAAAAATAACCTACAAACCATTCCAAGTAACACATAAAATCTAAAGTAACACTAACATATAGTAAAAGCAGTGATACTCTCTCCCCTTGGGTGAGCGCTGCCTCTTTAATGGTTGGCTGCAAAAGAGGCGCCAAACACTGTTTTTACTTTTTGCCTTTTTTGGATAAATGCAAAAATACTCTTTGGATTTCTTTTGATTACTGAAAACAGGTTGTACTAACATAGGTCTTTCATAAAAGACAAGTGCGTTACGTGAACTTCTAAGAAGCGGGGATAACTGTTTGGGTTCCAGGGCTGTTGATGCTCACAGGCCTTTCCTTCAGCTTCTGGTGTAGGTGTCCGCCCCTGGGAGCTGATTTTTGTTCACGCCGTTGTTGTCCTTACTTATTTAGCTGCTCAATGTCCTCAGACCTAGTGCTAGGACTCGCCTCAGTTTTTCCAACCTTGAAGAAGGGGTCCCCTCAACTCCCAAACAAGAGAGGAACATTTTTTAAAAGGCAATTTTAGATGATTTGACATTCAAATAAAACCAGCTTAATATGGAATGTGGCGGAGACTGGTTCACCATTCACGTCGCCTGTTTCCTTTTCCCTTTCCTTTCCTTTCCTTTCCTTTCCTTTCCTTTCCTTCCCTTCCCTTCCCTTCCCTTCCCTTCCCTTCCCTTCCCTTCCCTTCCCTAGGCACACAGGTAGATTGCATTTCCCAGTCTCCTTTGCAGCTGTGAAATTTGCAATCATTCGGCTGAGTTCTGGACAACAGGATGTAGGTAGAAGCGATGTATGCTACTTCCAGGACTGGCCCATGAATCTCCTACACAATCTTCCATGTCCTCTCTCTTCCCTTGACTGAGGGCCAGATTTAAAACCTGCCACTGAGTAAGGTGGGGAGCTCTCCACACCTGAAAATGTGCTACCTGATAGCGAGGACCTTACAACTGCCTTGCAACCCATCCATTCCATCTGCTAAACATTAGAAAAGCCCAGCTGAGTTTCTAAACACTAACTTTGATCTGCGTTTTCTACAATTTAATGAGTTACTTGGAGTGAATTAGGTCACATTCCTTAGAAGAAGGCCCTTTGCTCTAAAACATTATGAAAGCTGGCGGAAAAGATGAGGCATTTTTGCCATTTTGGAGTAGGAAGAGGTCACTTGTGTGGGGAGAGTGCTGTGTTAGATTGCATTACAGTTCCCAATTCTTATTTTTGAACTTCTATAATTTTTATTTTTTCAATTGCACTCAACATCCAAACACAATTATATTAGTTTTAGGGGTCCAACATGGTGACTAGACATTAGTACACCTCACGAAGGGATCACCCAGTAACTCTATTATCCATCTGACTCCATCTGTAGTTATTACAATATTACGGACTATATTTCCTATGCTATACTTTACATGCCTCTGAATAGTTCCCAATTCTTTACTCCTTCTTTTATCTTTGTGTGTTGCCACTCAACATTTTTATCATTCATATTCATTTATTGCCAGCCTTATTGAAATATGGTTAACAAATCAAAATTGTATATATTTAGATTGTACGGTATAATTTTTAAAAAGTGCAGTGTGATGATTGTGACATGATTACTGCAATCAAGTTCATTAACACTTTCATCACCTCACACAGTTACTTTTTTTGCATGTGCTAAGAACACTGGGGATCTACTCTCTTAGCAAATTTCAAGAGTGATACAGTATTACTCACGATAATCAGCACGCTGTACCAAATCTCCAGAACCTACCTGTTTGATAACTGAAGGCTTGTACTCGTTGACCGGCATCTCGCCACTTCCCCAACCCCTCAGCCCCTGGTAAGCCCCTCTCTACTCTCAGGTTTTTTGAGTTTGATTTTTAAATATTCCACTTATAATTGAGATTAGAGAGTATTTGTCATTCTCTGTCTGGCTTCCTTCACTTAGCTTAAGGAACCTTCAGGTTGTCCCATGTTGTCACTCAGCCTTGCAGGGTTTCACCAGTAGTGGAATGCACTTCCCGCCCTTGTCCTGGAGCTCAGCTGTTCGACGCGCTTTGGCCAATGAGATGTTAGCAAACCAAGGATTTAAATGTATCTGAATATCAAGCATGCCCTCTTGTGCTTCTGCCATCATCATGAAAAGAATATGCCCTGTCTAACCTCCTGGTACCAGGAGGATGAGAGACATGGGAGGCTGACTGGATCCAGCTTGTAACCCCAGCCCAGCTCACATTAGATCACCGTGTCCCCAGCTGACCCACAGATGTGTGACTGAGAAGAAATAATTTTTACAAATAAAGCCATGAGCTTTTTCTTACATAAAATTCATGCAAAATTCAGTCTTTTAGCCATTTAAAATTGCATAATGCTGTAGCATTTAGTACAGTCTCAGTGTTGTGCAACCACTGCGCTACCTGGTTCCAGAACATTTTCTTCTCTCTAAAAGGATACTCCATACTCATGAAGCAGTCATTTCCCATTTCCTCCCTTCCTTCCAGCCCTGGAAACCAGTAATACGCCTTCCGTCTCTATGGATTGCCTATTCTGAACATTTCATATAAACGGAATTATATAGCCCGTGTCCTTCCGTGTCACCCTAGCACAATGGTTTTGAGATTCATCCATGTTCTGGCATGCAGTACCCATTTCTTCTTATGGTGGAATAATATTCCATTACATGGATATACTACTTTTTTATCCAGTTGATGGACATTTGGGTTGTTTCCACCTTTTGGCTATTGTGAATAGCACCACTAAGAACATTTGTGTACAGGTTTTGTTTAAACACCTGTTCTCAATTAATTTGGGCATTCGCCTTGGAGTGGAATTACTAGATCTTATGGTAATTCTATATTTAACTTTTGAGGAACCCTCAAAGTGTTTTCCATAGTGGCTGCACTAGTTTACATTCCTAGGAGCGATATAGGAGGGTTCCAATTTCTCTGCATCCTCACAAACATATATTATTTTCTTTTCTTCCTCTCCTCCTCCTTTTCCTCTCCTCCTTCTTCTCTCTCTCTTTCTTTTTTCTATCATTACAAAATGATAGCTATCCTGCAGCACAATTTACAATAGCCAAGTTCTGGGAGCAACCTAGGTGCCCATCAGTAAATGGATGGATCAAAAAGCTATGGTACATATACACAATGGAATTCTATGCAGCAGAAAGAAAGAAGGAGCGCCTACCCTATGCAACAGCATGGATGGAACTGGAAAGCATTATGCTGAGTGACATAAGCCAGGTGGTGAAAGACAAATACCACATAATCTCACCTTTAACAGGAACCTAAACAACAAAACAAACAAGCAAGCAAAATATAACCAAAGACATTGAAATAGAAAACAGGCTGACAGTAACCAGAGGGGAGAGGGGAGGGAATTTCAGGGGAAAAGGGGAAGGGGTCACAGGAACAAGTATAAAGGATACATGGACAAAAACTAAGGGGGGTGGAAATGGGAGGGAGGTGGGGAGCACTGGGGGCGGTGGAATGGGATGGGAGTAAAAGACAGAAAACTGTACTTGAACAAAAATTAAAATAAAAATTTAAAAAAGTGTATGTAAAAAAATTATAGCTATCCTAGTGGGTATGAAGTTGTATCTCATAGTAGTTTGATTTGCATTGCCCTCATGACTGAAGACATTTAGTGTCTTATCATGTGCTTGTTAACCATTCGTATATCTGTTTTTGAGAAATATCTTTCAAGTCCTTTGCCCAATTTTAAATTGAGTTGGTTTTTAAACATCGTTGAGCTCTAAGAGTTCTGTATATATTCTGAACATATTAGATATACTAGACCCTTATTAGATGTATGATTTGCAAATATTTTCTCCCATCCGGTAGGTTGCTTTTTCAATTTCTTGACAGTATTCTTTGACGCCCCAAAGTTTCTACTTTAATACAGTCTAATTTATCACATTTTCCTTCTGTTGCTTGTACTTTTGGCTTCATATCTAAGAACCCATGGTCAGACCTAAGGTCATGACGATTTCCTTTTATGTTTTCTCTAAAAGTTTTATAGTTGCAGCTAATATGTAGGTCTTGATTCTTTTAGAGTTTGTTTTTATATGTGGGATGGGGTAAGGGTCCAAACATTTTTTTTTTGCATGTAGCTATTCAATTTTTCCAGCAAAAGTCATTGACTTTTGGAGTTACTTGTCACATAGCTTTGTTGTGGCCACAGCTAACTGACACAGCGTTTACCTTCTCTACTTCACATTTTGTGTGTGCTCGCCACATTCTGAGAGCTCCGCCGAGTCAGCATTTTGGGGGCTCCTTCCAAACAAGGAAGTAGGATGTGGTTCCCTTGACAATTTCCCCATATCCCTCCCTACATATGTCATTGGTATTGGAGCAGAGCTGACTCCCAACTATTTTTCTCTGTGATTCTCAACTAGATATGGATGAGGTTTGGGAATACTAAGATGGGTAAGCCTATCAAAACCCTCCAGCAATTCCTTGTATAATGATAGTTAGTAGAATACAAAAGCAGCTCTGTTAGCCTCTATGCTCAGTGTGCAGCATACCTCTGGCTACTTGTTTTCCTTCCTCACATGCAGCCTTCTTAGGGCTCAGAACAGGACAAAGGGTGGCGGCGGCAGGCCCTCTGTGAACTTGGTGACCCGTGGAAGCATCCCCGGGCTTCCTCATCTGCAGCTGTGTAAAACCAGGCAAGTTTCTTAATTGTTTTGCACCTCAGTCTCCTCACCAGTAGAATGGAAATACCAATAATCTCTAGGGGCAGTGGTGAGGATTTGAGGAGTTGAAAGTTGAAGCACTTAGAACTGCGTGTGGACAGAGCAAGCCCCCGTAAATGTTTGTTAACTGAGTTTGTACGAGCGTTGCTGCGAGGGGTCATCTGTACTGAAGTGGCGGGCTTGACTCGAGCCTTGTTTTCTGACCAGGTCCTCTTCATTCTTCAATTTCTTGTGTGCTTCCTTCCCGGACCGGAAGGTCCTCCCGGTGCTTCCTGAATGCAGGAGGCGCGGAGGTAGTTCTTTCCCTTCTGAACCTTTTGTGCTGTAGAATGAGTTTTATGTTATTTCATCCCTGAGCCTCTTCTTTCTCCTCCAAGGGAGCTAGAGAGAGCCAAGATGGCAGGCTCTTCTCAGTGAGCTGTGGCTCCTCCACAGCTCATTCATTACCTAGTGTGTTTAGAGAATTACATGGGAAAAAAAATGAAATGGTTCCTCCCCACTTTCCCACTCCCTTTTTAAAAAAATTGTCAAAGTTGAACACAGCTGCTTTGCTTTCCTAGTCCAAGGTTGGCATCTGATAACGGCGCAACTGATTTATGGCGGGAGAGCCTGGAGGTGAATTATTTATTTTTCCCCTATAAAGGATTAGCTATTTCTACTTTCTATGTTTAATGGATTTTTGTTGCAGTGTTTATGTACTTTTAGATGGATTGAGAAGTTCTCTGACCTCTAATATCATATCGCACAAAGCTATTTGCAAATCACATTAAAAGTCTGAATTTAAACCAGCGAAAGAAAAGAAATGAAGAGCTATAATATTGAGTCTGTGACCCAAGAGATTTTTCTTAATTTATAATATTGTGTCTCAGAAAGAATACACCGACGTGAGAACAGGGCCCTAGCCCAGTACATGGTATTAAGCTAGCTAGTACAGGTGCCTAACTTTCTAGGCACAGCTCCCCAGGTCAAAGGTTGTGTCATCCCACCGTGGGCGAGGGGAGAAGCCTGGCGACTAGGGAACAGATGTGCAAGGCGCTGAATTTCCAGACGCCGGCAGGTGACTATGTTCTTTAGTCAGTCACAAGACCAGCTTTGAGAGAAAGGCGAGTCTATCTGTCTTGAATAGGCAATTCCAAGTTTCATAATAAAATGTTTGCTCTTCAAACCTTGCCTCCTCTCCCTCCTCTGCTTAATTTTCTGTTTCCTGCCATGGCAATCATTCCCCTTAGTTTTCTCCATATTCTTCCAGAGTTTCTTATTGCTATCCCCCCTTTTTGTTGAATGTATTGGGGCGACACTGGCTAACCAAATTGTACAGGTTACAGGTGCACAATTTCATAGCACGTCACCTGTCCACTGTGTTGTGTGTTCACCACCCCAAGTCGAGTCTTGGTCTCTCACCAGTTTTCCTCCCTTTGCCTTCCTCCACCGCCTCCCCTCATCCTCCTCTGCCTGGCGACCCACCGCGGTCTGTGTCCACGAGTTCTGTCTCTTTTCTTTCCTTTTTTGCTCAATCCCTTCACGCCCCGCCAGCCGTCCCCGAGCTGTCGGCCTGCTCTGCTTTCCTGTTTACATGAAGTAAAACAAAGGGCAGCATCTCTTCCTAACTCCCCCCACTTTTATACAGAATTTGAAAAGTTTCGGACACTGTTTTTCTGTGCCTTATTATTTTTTAAAGCTTATCAATATGTCTTAGAGCTCTTACCATAGAAGTATCTAGAAATCTTCCTTATACAGAATTTGGTCATTGCTATAGAGGATTCCCATTTAACACTTGCATCAAGGTTTATTTGATGACCTCACTATTGATGGATGCTAGGTGTGTTTTCACTTTATCTCGAGGTCTGAAATGAAATATCTTAAATGTGCTGTATACCACGTGGGTGTGAGTCAGTCTGCTGGATAAATTCTCCAGTGTGACCTGCTGGGTTGGAAGGCATTTGTGTTTGTCGTTTGGAAAGTCGTGTCCAGCTTGCCCTCTGAAGTTCCGCTGCTGCTTCTGCTCCCATGGCCAAAGCATGCATGACCACGTCCTCTCATTGTTCGTGTGTGACAGAGAGGTGTGGTTTACACCTTCAGGGTTTATACTATCCCTGAAGGTTGGGATAGTATTTGAATTAGAGGGGTGGAGTGAGAGAGGCCCTTCCGGGTTCCCAGAGTGTGAACAAGAAGCAACAGTGACTCTAGATAATAATAATAGTAATAACAACACTAACAAATAATATTTATATGGTGCTTAGTGTGCGTGTGGCACTTAGTGATCCACTATAGACACTCAGATTAGACATGGCTCATTCTAACCGGATTTTCTTTTCATTTTTACTACGAGTATTTGCTGAGAGCCAGACACTCTGCAAGCGTTGCTGTAATCTTCGTTGACAGAAGTCCCACCAGATGTCAACAGAAAGGGAACAGTGGGGACAAGCTCTTACCTCCACCAACCAAGACTCTGTGTACAATACCAACAGTAATCTTGTTTCAAGTGCTAGGTAGTGTCTTGAGAAGGATGTTTGCCTTGGAAACCGCAACAAGAGGCAAAGCGTGTGGCCGGCTCACCCATTAGATGCTGAAGCAGAACACACCCCAACAGTTGCTCTACTACACGTGGGTGCTGATGGTCTGCTTAGTTTCAGGTCTCAGTTTACTAATTACAGTTTGGGGTTAGAGGATGAGAAAGAGGGAGAGGAACTTGACTTTGTATATGTGTATGTATGCCTCTGTGTGTGTGTGTGTGTGTGTTGTAATACTAAACTAAGAAACACATCCTTCAACTACTTATCAGGTTTAGTCAATAACTGTCAGTTATTATCACTGCATGAAAAATATTACTGTAGAGGAATATTGAAAAGCAAAAAATATCTGACTGCATATAAATGGAAAATGTCTTCTAGACGTACAGGCAAATATACAAATATAAAGAAGCCGAGGCCAGAATCAATGCTGAGAGCTCGAGCCTCCCATTATTTTCTAGTTTTTCTCACGTTCTTCCCTCTGCCCTAGACCATCTTCAAGATTACTCCAGAATTCTGTCATCTTCACTCCTGCTACTGACTTCCAAAAACTGTCCCTTCCCCTCAGCTGGCCTACCTTAGTGGTTCCTAATCACAAGCTATGGTATAGCGCTAGGGAATGGTCAGCCATTGTTCATCCACTCCCTTATCCTCACACCACATAAACCAGTGGTGTGGGTATGAATTTGAATAATGGAGGGGTTTGGGGGTGGTTAAACTCTGGCTGGAGTATTAGACATTTGAAAATGGTTTTAGGGACAGTATTAATAGGTAGGGAAAGTGTTTGGGGTAAAAGAGCAGTCTTCTGGGGGTATCAATGTTATTGGGAAATAGAAAAACAGGGGATTTTAGTAGGAAAAATAATTAATAGTAATTGAAGACTGTTTCTAAGTCGGAAGCAGAGAACTGGTTCTGACTCTAGAAGTCTGGGTTAAATACTGTTTCAGTCAAGGTCCATTCAGGTTAATACAAACCGTAGTAGTTATTTCAAACAGTGGAGAACTTAACAGAGGGACAGAGATGCAGGTATTGTGACTGGAAATATTTGTCTGGGTGTAGAATCAGCTGACCCTTTGAAAAAAGACATGTGCCCTGCTTTGTGCCCCGGCCCTGCTTGGCCTGTTGGCTGATAGCAGTTGGCCAGGCTCCTGCATGTGTGATCCCTATTGTAGTGGAGTCGGTAGCAAGAGAATCCACACATGTTTCTTGGTTTAAAGCACTTCACCTTGTCAATGTTTTATAGGCAGACAGTCATTATTTTTTGGCAGCCATGGGTGGGTGGTTCTCTGAATTTTTGGACCTATAATTTACACTCCTTAAGAGCAGGCTCGAGGCTCTGTATTGTTTTAGGCTATGTTCTTCCCTAAGACCCCCCATTCTCACAATGATTTCAGTTACACAAGAACGACTTCATGTCTCCAGTCCAGTCTTCTGCCCTGAGCTCCAGGTCTTGTGGATGCCTCAAAGCAGGTCATTTAACACACCTGAGACTGAGCTGGTCATGTCCCCCTCAAATCTGATTTTTCTCCCAGGGACAGACACTACCCTCTATTAGTGGCTCATGTCACCTTTGACCCTCTGTCTTTTCCTCATATCCAGTTCATTGCTAAGCACTCTTGATTTGACCTCCTAATAAATGCCTCTTGAATTTGTCTTTTTCTCTCTATCTCACCCCTATCACTCTAGTCTAAGCTATCATCAACTCCCTCCTGAATTATTAAAATTTCTTCTCGACTGATCTGTCTGCATCTATTTTGACTTCCCTCCAGTTCATTTTCCAATGGGCTCTAGTGTGCTCTTTTCAAAGGCATATCTTGTGCTAACATATTTTTCCCTTGGGGATACTTTCTCTGCCCTTCACTTATCATGGTGGCAATTTTACAGTTCTAGATGCAATTCTTGAATTACTGTGTGCTTTTTCCTATAGACTGTCAGCTCTTGGGTTGGGAGGAGATAGTGGCTCTGTCTGTTCTTGCTAATTTTTTTTACATCCTCAACCCTCAGTGTGATATGAGGCACTCAGAAAATATTTCCCAGAATACCTACCACAGAGTTTTACACTTAGCTGGTGCTCAATACATACTACATATTTAGCTCTGGATGATGTGGCTCAGTGGATTGAGTACCAGCCTGTGAACCAAAGGTTCGCTGGTTCGATTCCCAATTAGGGCACATGCCTCGGTTGGTCCCCAGTAAAAGGTGCATGAGAAAGCAACCACTCATTGATGTTTCTCTCCCTGTCTTTCTCCCTCCCTTCCCCTCTCTCTAAAAATAAGTAAGTAAAAACTTTAAAAATACTATATGTTTATAAAAACTGTATACAAAGCAAGTAAATTGACATTTAATTTTGAAACTGGATTGATAATCAATTATTAACCCATCTCAAAGTACAAAAGGAAGTCTGTGAACCTCTATTTTCCATGGGATATAAAGCAATACCTGTCAGGATTTTTACCTTCAAGTGACTGAAGCTGAGTGTGGCTGACTGTGCAGAGAGGGAGTTTGCTGAAAGGGTACAGGGAAGTTCACGAGATCACTGAGAGGCCTGAAGAGCCAGGTTAGAGGCTGGACTTTTAGGAACACGCCATAGCTATGCTGTCAAACTGGTCTGATGGAGAAGCTGCCGCTGCCACCAGCATGAACTTGACACTATAATTCGCTCTGCTGCGACTTCTGCATGAGGAACTAGACTTGCTGCTCCCACCAGAGCATCTGATTGGCAGGGCCTGGGTCACACGTGTGCATTGCAGGTGCAGAGGAGAAGCAGAGGAGCATAGCTAAAAGATGTCAGGCAGCCACCAACATGACCGATGTCCTCTACAAACGGACAGTCATTTGTAAAGTCTTCACTTGCTTCTACCTCATAATTGTGCATTTAGATATTGGCATGTACCAATAAGCATAGTTATGTAGATAAATGGTAAGAGCTGGACTCGGAGGACTCTAAACTCTTTTCCTATCTTTGCCGCTGATTTTGCATTTCACTGTTAGATGCTTTAGTTTAACCATCTAGAAAATTAATGTGATACTATCTACCGAATGCTGAGAATCAGCAGTAATGGTAATGTATTTTGAAATCCTTGGATAAAAAGCACTGCAAAGACTTACTGTATCATTATTTAAAATAGATGAGTTCTAATGAAAATGCTAAGTTCAAAGGGCTTGATGGCTTCTTGGGATGCAAAATGGGCAATGCCCGGTATATTAGCTTAATAAACCAGTCCCGGAGATGTTTGCCTAACTCTCTTTCCTGCTCCTCTGTGAGCATTAGAAGGCAGAAATATGCAGGAATGGTAATGGGTGTAATCAGTCACAACATGTGAGCTTATTATATTGGCTGCTTGCACAGTTGGAACCTTCTGAAGCTAATCACAGCCCTTTTGCAAAGTTCATTGGGTTGGACTTTCTAATACATCCTCTTCCCAGGTAGATTGAGAGGCAGAGAAACTCCAGATGAGGCCCCTGAGAGCGCCATTTACCCATGTGTGATTCAGCTTGAGAGAACCATGCGTTAAAAACACCAATCTCTTTTCTCTTTTCAGTCGCAGGATCTGAAGTCTTTTCCAACAGGAGAGTATCAGCAGTAAGTTTCCTCTTGTAGTCTCCTGTCTTTTCTTTTCTAGTTTTATATTTTTGTAAAACTTGGTAGCCTCAGCTCCTTTCTTCTCTAAGACTGCCAGTCGGTTCTATCACTGACTCTTCTACAAAGAACGGCAACCTTAGCCTCCTAATCCCTCTTACTCTCTTGCAGCCTAACTCTTCTCTGGCGCATTGCTCTCTGCCCCAGAAATGTCTTCATGGGTCATGATTCTTAGCCGTCTTTCCTTCTTTTCTCATCCTTCTGTCCACCGATTTCCCAGATAAGAATATGATGAGTCTACACATCTTTTCTCTTTCTGGTCTGCGGCACGTCCTGGTCATTTTCTCTCATCAGCTGGAAGAGAAGTGCTGTTTTCTCTGTGGTAGACCATGGTTCTACCAGTGAACTGAATCTCACAACATGGCCCCATGAGGTGCTTTATATGGATGGTGGCAGGTATTTTTTGCCTGTCAATCAAATGGGGCACCTAGAAGGACAGGCATTTCAGTCTTCTGCATTACAATACACCAGCTGAGCTGGTCTCAGCCTAGGAGTAATTTAAAGAGGCTCTACTAACCCCCATACACACAAGCTCATTTGGTGGCAATCTCATTTGCAGGGAAAAGGCAAAGGGAGTTCTTTTTTTTGGAGCA
Organism: Carollia perspicillata; assembly: GCA_004027735.1. Classification (NCBI taxonomy): domain Eukaryota; kingdom Metazoa; phylum Chordata; class Mammalia; order Chiroptera; family Phyllostomidae; genus Carollia; species Carollia perspicillata. The sequence goes on along the minus strand of PVKM010007412.1, from coordinate 10,120 downwards.
GTCACTCAAAAAGGTTTTTTGAGCTGAATCTGTCCCCGAATCAGTCAGTGATTGACTATGACAAGAGAGAGGGACAGGCACAAAAGCCTCCCCCAAAAGCATACAGATTACAGTGAGGTGGCCATGGACTGAGAGGATGTTGGAGGGAGATTGAGTATTTATTAAAGTGTCTTTTGTCAGCCAGATTTATTTTCATCTTTCTTCATAAGATGTGATAGTTTTGCATCAGCGCACCTAAATGAAATAATTTGCTAAAGGTCAGATGCAATTCCCTTCAGCCAGCTTTCATTTACCTTCTAATTAATAACTAAATGTTCACACATACATTAGTCTAAGGCTCATGCATAAAATAATAACTGCCATTTATTGAACACCTATTATGTCCCAAGTGTTTGGATGCATTATCTTAAATTCTCACAAACCCAGAAGGTAGAAATGCCCCTTTAACAGAGGAAGAAAATGATGCCTAGAGAGGCTAAGTCATTTGCTGTTGGTCACGCAAATTAATGCCTCCAGCCAAACGCTCCGCGCTTTCTCATACTGTGCTGTAGAGCAGGGCTTCCTGCAAGGGTTTGATGCCATTGCCATCTGCTGTTAGTAGTGGATGGGAAGAGGACAGAGGAGTATGGAAGACTGACGTCCTGAGTTAAGCACATACCCACTGGAGGAAGTTGCATTGCTCAAAGCTCATACTCCTTGATGGTTGTCATGGTGCTAATAGCTGGGAGACTGCAATGGGGACCTCGGAGAGGGGATGGAACAGCCTCTAGAATGATGAAAGCTTTAGGAAATGGGCCCTCGGAGAAATCTGTGGCTCTACTGAGCCAACGTGGGCTGACTGTCTGCACGAAAGGATGTGTCTTTTTATGTCTTAGCTTATAGTACCTCTCTAGGTGAATGCGTGCCTTGATGGGTTAGTGAAAAATAGGCCCTCTGCAGAACCCAGGTAAGAAGCTTTCACAAAGCCCAATTACTAAGGTTCCTGGTATTAGGGCCATGTTACCACACGGTCTCTCAGATGAGAGAAAAAGAGGGATGCATGTGCATGTATGGATGGGAGGAGGCCAAGTGCTACCTAGTGCAAGGTTCCGTTTCATTAATTCAGTTTTCTTCCCAGGTCCTCTTCATTGAAGGAGGAGTTGCAGTTTAATCAGAAGAACATGGCTTGAAGCTGGTAAGGCAGATTTGGACATGCCTTACCTGGAGAGGTAGATGAACAGGGGAAAATGGAGATTTGCAACCAAACAAACAGTGACTTCTTAATGGAGGCAGGCATTAAGACATTAGTTTGAAGTTTGTTATCAGGTCATTACTTCCAGAGAGAGGCATGTATCCTAGATGCTGAAACTCTACTATGAATTTGCCATTATACAAATATACAGCTTACTTTTTTCCATGCCACTTTTGCTGTTGAATTCGTAAAAATCATTCAAACCTCTTTGCATTCTCTTAATGTTTTAAATTTGAGCACACCAAGTATGCTTTGAAACATTTAGGGAGTAGTTATTTGATGACATTGCATTTATATGACAAGATTGCTACCCTCTGACCTCTCGGAGGTCTTCTCATTAGGCCTGTAATTTTGACAAATTTCCATCTGGAGGTGATTCCTTATTCCAGCTGCATGGATCCAGGACATTACCTGGTACATAAATCATAAGAGAAGCTTCTCAAAAGTGAGACTTGAATTTCTTGCTTCAAATTACCTAGGAACTATTTGTTACCTTTGCCCTGTTAACACACAGACTCCTGAGTCACAACCCTGCATCCACCTAATTAGACTCTTTGAGGATTCGGATGCGGGTACATTTTGAGAATCACTCATTTTGAGAAAAATGGAAATGCAGATCTTAGATCTAAACATAACTCAAAATTGTAAGGACCACATAGAAAGTGACACCTAACTTAGAACAACATTAGAAGAACTACTGTGCAAAAATCTTATGTTTAGGTTAAGTGCTTTGTCCGACCAGATTTTGACTATTATCAACCATTGTTTACTCATAACTCTACTTTTCCTTTTTATCCTTTAATCAAAGCTTCTTGATTTTCAATTATTCTTAGCGTGTTAGACCAACCTGTTGGCATCTTCTCACAAGCTGCGGGCAGATTTTCTCATTCTGCAGCTTTCACCAGAAACCTGTGGTACTTCGACCTCCTTGTAGTATCTCATCACCTGGCCAAAGTTCGGCCAGCCTCTTTCCCAAGAAAGCCTGGCTTTATTATCTCATAAAAGTCCCCAAGCCACCTTCCTGCTTCCTGTGTATCATTACTCTGAAGCATAAAATAAAATAAAAAGAGTAAGGCTGTATCGCAATGTTCATAAAATTAAACATTTTTTTTCTAATAAGAAAAATGTTTTTTTGACAACCAAGCCACTCCACATTGGTCTCCTCCAGATGTGGCAGAAGAATTGTTTTTGCTTAGATGGATGATTATTCTTCAGCTAAATTAGCAACTACATAAACCCCAGCTGTTTTGATTTCCTTCCGCACTACTTTGGGTATTGAATTTATAAAAATCAGCCAAAGTCTTTTCTCTCTCTTAATGTTTTAAATTTGAACAAGCCAAACAAGCTTTAAAGCATTTATTGAGTAGTCACTTGATGGTATTACACAAATACATTTAGGAATTCAAGGTCTACACATTAAACTGATCTGCAAAATGTTCCTCTATTACTATGTTCAAGATGCTTTGTTTTCACTTCATAATTCTTGTGAGGAAATTGGATATTGGTTTTGCTTCATCTCTAGTCTCTGCCTACTGGGAATAGAGTTTATAGCAATTATCACAAAGTGTCAATAGAATAACAAACATTCGAGTATTTCATTAGTTGGCTGCAAGGAGGGGCTGCATTGTAATAATGAGATATTACTTGTATAACATGGCCATTAAGGATTATGACAATAATCAATTGACCTCATTCATCATTTCAGTGAACATACACCAAGAACCTGTCTTGTGCCTTGTCATGTTTTAGGTGCCAGGAAAGAAAGATACATTGATATATCTGAGATTGGTTTTTCCATCAAAGTAGTCACCACGGTTTAGTGGAGGATAAATGCAAGACAATCTAGATGGTACCAACATATGCACAGTTCTCTCACACAGATACATGTGCCTAGTGTCCTAGGCAATTCAGAGGGGGGAAATTTCCCCAGGGAACAGTGGAATTTTGTTTAACCTTTGTGTTATTTCTACAGCCAATTTGAATCAAGTCCTGGAGCCTTCCTCAGCTAAGGAATGCCAACATCTGCCTCTGATCTTGACCTTCCGGGACTGGATTATTTTATTGATTTATCTATATTCTTGGAAGTAATTCCCCATCACTCTTCTTAATTGCCTCAACCTCTGATATTACTTGGAGGCTTGTGGATAAGTCTTGAGACAGTTGCCCCCAAGAGCTGTCAAGTTGTTACAATTTAAGAAATATTTCTAAGGAAAGGGGGTGCAGGGCCATACTGAGCTGTAATGTTGGCCTCAAACAATGGGGACCCTGGAGTTCATTTGACCTGATGGAATAGAAGAATTTATAGCCACGTCTACCTGAAAGAAAGCAGGCAGGCCTTACTTCCAAATCGGCCCTATTGTGTTCTGGACAGAAGAAGACTTTGTTGAGTGGAACAGCTGAGATGAATTATTATAGTTTAGTTTGATGTTATATGGATTATTTATAATAAAATTGGGGCTTCCCTCCTCTGTGCTTAATGGTTTAGAACATGGGCTTTGGGGCCGGGATGTCTTTGTTCCAAACTGGCTCAATCCTTTACTTACAGGGAAATATCCGGCAAGTTACTTTTCCTCTTTGGACTCTAGGTACCTTAGCTCTAGAATGAGAAAAAGCAGCAGAACCTGCCTTGCAGGGAACCTTGAGGATTAAGTGAATAATTCAGCTGGCACGTTGTAGGTACCCAGCACATGCCCAGTATTATGATTCTTCATCGTTACGAGCATCTCATGTTCTGCTCCCGGGTCTCCAGGTTATTCCACTCTGGAGACACACGGACTTGCCTTTATAGTGAAACTTGAAACTTCTTGTTATGACAGATTATGACTGTTATTAGTGCTGCATTCACCCAGCCTACACATTTAGTGATCTGGAGTCCCTTTGTTCACAAGAGTAGCATTTATTAACCTACAGGGCAGCTATGGAAGTATGCCCTGGCCCATGCACCTGAGGCTTAGCAAAATTCCACAGCACCTCCCAGAGATCACAGAGCAAGATGATGGATGGTCCTGTTTTATTGGGCTTCCTAGAAATCTAAGTCCTCTGGCAAGTGAGTGAGTGAGTGGTAAGAAAGAGGATGGTAGTGGCTTTAGTCATTACCGCCAGAGGCTTCTGCTCTCTCAGCTTCCCCAGCCCAGAACCTCCACGTGGTCACATGTAGTCACTGGGCAATGTGAGTGGGAGCCCCTGTATCGTTTAGGGTTGACATGGGGTTTTCTAGAGCCTGGAGGGCTTTTTCTTAATTCTTTCACTTTTGGTCTAGGTAACTCACCTGCATGACTCAAACATTAAAAAAATATAAATCAGTGTATGAGGGGGGACTCCCCAAAACTGGAATTTATTTATAAACAATCGTGTATTTATTCTTACATGCTTAAACTTAAGTCACCTTCAAAGCACTCTCCATTTGATGCAATACACCTGTTGAGACTTTTTCTCACTGCTCAAAACAGCTTTTGAACTTGTTGATTTTGATGCCTTTTAGCACTTCTGCTGTTTTTTGTTTTACCTCTTTCACATTGGCAAAACATTTTCCTTTGAGCGCTTTTTTCATCGGGGGAAACAAATGAAAGGTTGCTGGAGGTGATACCGGGTGAATAGGGAGGGTGGGGGCACAGGGGTCATGCCATTTTTGGTCAAAAACTGCTGCCCACTCAGCAGGGTGTGGGCCAGTGTGCTCATAAATCACCCATCATGAAATGGTGGCTCAAACTTAGAGTCTTCAAAAAAATATTCACCGAAGCTGAACACACCCTCTCACAACAAAACCAGCTGGCACGCTGATACAGATGGGTTCCTCGATCACTCACCTAGCAGAGGAAGCCTAGGCTACAAGGTCCTGCCCTCCAGAAGATAATTCCGGGGTTTTTGGGTCCCCGCCTCGTACAGTGGAAATTCTTCTTCCTCCCCTTCCTCCTTCCTCCCAGTTCTCACCCCTCTGCCCTGAATAGGTAAACCTGATTATTTGTTTATTATTTAAATTTCAGGTTTACTGCGTGGTAGCCTGCTAGCAGAACTGGCTTCATGGATGCGGAATGTGCAGTCACACAGGACCCATGTTCAGGAGGGCCCTGCACCTGCTTTAATGCTCTGCTGTTGCTGCTGTGAAATTCTTAACGACTTAACTCCGCTGCCCCAGTTTTACTCTGCACGCGAGCCTGCAACGTATATAGCCTGTCGTGCATGCTGGACACGGTCGTTCACTTTGCCCTTTCGCTTAATTATATGCCTTATAGATCTTTTCATATTTATACATAAATCACCTCCTCGTTTTAAAAATAGCTACCCCGTAGTTTATCCTTGAGGATTAAAAATACTATATACATGGCTACTTTAGGGAACTCCTTAGGGATCCCTGTCCCAATTTTCTAGTCCTTCAAAGCTTCCAAACTTGGGGGAGAAGAAAAAAGATTGATCGAGAGAGAAGCACAAGATCTCCCTCTGGCTGAATCCCTCATCCCGCCTGCGTGGTTTTAGAAGCCCTTGGAAGCAGCTCGCACTGGGCCAGCTTCCTGCCTAGCCCTGACCCCACTCCCACAGCTCTTCCCGGCTGCACCCCCCGCCCCCTTACCTTCCAATTCCTGGTTACTGAAAAGCTTGGCAAAGAATCTTCAGGGCTCCATCAGTCACACAGCAACCTGCTTTCATCTTTACATCAACATGGAGACAAACACTTTGGGCAGGAGGTCACAGTGGTCACCAGAGACCCACTTTTAAAACTCCCCTTCCATTCCTTCTGAATTCCTACCAATCATGATTTCTGGATAAATCTATGGTCATGGCATAGCAGTTTATCTGCTTATGAGAAGATAGCTTAGGTCCTCCCTCCTAAGGGACCTCCCAATGTCCTAAAGCCCATAACTCATTTCGAAGCAGCCAATAACTCTAATGCCATTTCAGGCCCACGTCCCCGTGGCCTGCTCTTGGAGTTAGATACGACTGCTCCCTCATTCAGGAAATAGTCCTATGTAGTAGGAAGCGCATTGCACCGTAGCTGTTCTGAGTGGCCGACCCCTTGGAAAGGACAGAGCTTCACACAAGGCCCACATACCTGGAGAGGTTAGTGCTGGGGGGTTTATACATGAGCACACGTCCTGCCTGTTGCCCCTCCTCTGGCCCTGGCTTGGGTTTGAGGACATGGATAGGGATCATTGGGTTAGACTTACTTGTTCCCATGTAAATAAATGACAACTGTGACAGCAGCCCTCCAGCAGAGCTGAGAGCTGCTGGCAGCCAAAGGCACCTAGCACCCCCTTGGCCTTGGCCTTGGCCCGTCCAGCAGCTGGATGGTGCACCCATGGCATGCATTTGTGTGGTGTAGACACAGGCGAGAATGGTGAAGCAGGTGGGTGGGACTAAGTCCATGGCCTTGTTATGTTACCATCTCTGTTCCTTACCAGGCAGGAGAAACCACAAACCACCCAAAGGGTCACTGCTCCTTTCAATCCAGCCATGCCCTCCGCACCGAAAGGAAGATTAACTCGATGCTAAGAGTGCCTTTTGGAGCCCAATTCCACTGCCAGGAAAGGCTTCCAGGTATCCTGATACACTACTAGGAGACAACAATCCTATGATTCCAATTAAACACTCTACTGAGTAGTTTGGTCTCAGTGCACTCTATTCGTTCAGTTTATTTGACTATTTGATAAGAGAAGTGCTAGTGTAGCAAAAAAAAAATAATTAAAATAAAAAAGAATGATCTTGAGAAAAGGGAAAAAAATTCTAGAAGCCACGAATGGCTTCTCCCCACACCTGCCAGCAATTAATTAATCACTAATCCATTCATTATTTCCAACTTAGGAATCTGTGTCCCCTGAACAAAAAAAAATAATATTTTTAAATGTCTAATTAAAACATGCTGAAAGACATTCTCTAAAATGGGCCTGGCCAGTGCTAATCACATCGGCAACATGGCTGGGAGCGGCTGACAGAGGTCCGGGGGCTCTCGGGACTGGAGAAATCTTTTCTCATCAAAACGCTAAGCCTTTGGGGCCTGCTTTCTTCACAGTTCACCACAGTGAGCAAGGACAGGACAAGACCTGTAACCATGATCTCGTCCGTCTTCCTACAGAGGGCGGGAGGGCAGAAGGGAAGATCCCCACGTCAGTCATCTTGGGCTGCTGGTTGGAGTAGAAGGGACAGCGTTGTTGTGACATAATTCACACGCTCTTCAGTTCATTTAGATGATATGCATATTTTTCAACCTGGGTTATGTTTTAACCCTCTGTGGTCAACCCAGGGAAGGGCTGTACCTCCGCTGGGCTGAGGATGGGTGGATGGAGTTCTAGGAGTCCTGTGCCTGTCCCTCCAGGGCCAAGGCCACTGCCTGGTCCATCCCAGAGCCGGTGGCCCACACGGCTGCTTCTCCCCCTGTTTTCTATTACCTACCCACCCTTCTCCACTCCAGCAGCTGAGAATCTTTAGCCAAAGTGATTTACAGCTATGTGTTTCAGGACCGGACCAACGCTGATTGAATCCCTTATCTTCCTCCTGCGTTCTCCCTGCTGACAGCCTCCCACCGGGTATCAATCAGTGCATCAGCTCCCCGCTCCTGGGTGAGCCAGGGGCCATCGGGGATGCAGCCTGACTGTCACCTTCATCTGAACTGCCCCCTGCCTGTCGCAGGTGAAAGGGTCACTTTAAGTTGTTCAGGGAGAGGAGGTCAGACACCGTCCCCAGCCGACCTGCCTGGGTTGGGACAAGTTGGGGGAACACGGTTGCTGTAAGGCGGCACAGGGGAGACGAAGGTGCATCAGCTGCTCCAGCCATAGGGGTGGTAGCAGCCGCACCTGGCAATCTCTCTTCTGTCCAGTAAATATTAACCTGTCCTCTTAGCATGGCTGCAGTGGCAAAGGGAGCTCCAGGAGCTCTGAGGCAAGAGAGGAGCTCGCAGCAGAGAGGAGACAGAAAGGCGCCCAGCGAACACAGGGGTGGGGGTGGTGAGGATGCCACCCCTGAAGACTCCACAGGAGATGAAAACCCCCGGGGCCGGGAGCATGAAATAGAACATCCGTCTAAGCCCGGCTTTTGAAACGGCCCCAAATGCAGTGACATTTTCTTTTTTGGCTGCTTTGAAAACGGAGAGGAGAAAATGTAGACTCTGACATTAAAGATGGATGGGGCTTAGACAAATTGAACAGTTTTGAAGGTTTTCCCAGTGCTGGGGAGGCAGAGGGCACGTCTCCACGGTGTTCCTCTCGGAGGGGCGCACTCTCTCTTCCTTAAGCCCAGAGAAGACTGCATGATGGAACGGCAGCTTTCAGTCCAGCCAGCTGCGGGGCGGTTTCATATTTAACATCGGATTGGCTTCCGGTTGAGCTGGGGCTTGCTCATCCTCTGTAGGTTGATGTTTGCAACAGCAAGTGGACCAGGGCCTCTCAGTGCTGAGATGCTGGGCGAAGGGGCAGGGCCAGAGAACTGATCTTTCTGGTCTCCAGAGGAGGGCACCTGTGGAGAGCCCCCTCCGGGCAGAGCCCTCCTGTCCCGGGCCTGGCTGTGCATTTGACTTTGCAAGCAGATTCGGCTGGCTGGCCCCTCTGCAAGTGAATGGCAGCTTGAAGGAGCAGAAATCCAGTTAAGGAAGAACTATTGACCCATCTGTCTGCGTACTGTTGACTCTCTGCTACCCTTCCATTTGTGGCCTGTGATTCTTTAATGTGGGAGGGGGTCATTGGAGAATGGAGGTTATAAAGAGGAATGAGGCAATGACTGAATGTGACGCTGAAAAGCAAGGACCTGAAGGCCACTTGATCTATAATGTCCTCCTGGCCACCGCAAAATGAGACGTTCTGTTTCCATCCCCCCAGAACGTGTTGGTCCAGAGCCGCTCCAAATCCAGGGTGTCTTGCTCATCTTGGTCGTCCCACGGTCTCCAGCACAGGTTCCATGCTGGCACCTCCTGGGTCCTACATCTGTCCCTGTCCGTGTCAGCAAAGGTTATAGAAACCCATGCTTAACTTGGGGACCTACAGGGGGGAGGGCCCAGCACATCAGCAGGGAGACACATGCACCTAGGATGGAAAGCAAATGACAGAGACAGCTGAAAAAGACTTGCCCTGTTTTAATGCCGTAGGTAGGTGCTAGACTACAGGGACCCATAGCAGGGACAGGCTGGGCAGAAAGAATTTCATGGAACGCGCAGGCCCAATCTGCTTCAATCGGTGCTGGCTGCCACGGTGACCCCTTTTTTGATTAGTATAGCTGAATTAACTTCCCCTGCCTTTGGGCTTTGCTCCCACCATGCAACACAAATTGAAATACTGGGGTGGCAGGCGGCGGCAGTGGGGGCTGCGTTGGGGAGGGGACCACAGGGACCTTCCATCTTGTTAATGTAACACTTCCTTATATGATGGGAGCTGAGAGCAGCCTGTAATGAATTTCTCCTCTGGTAATCATTCACCAGTGCATTGTGACCTGTGTGTTTTTGCTGCGCTACTCATTTCCAGACTTTCGCGGTGACTTGTCAGCACCTAGTAAAAATGAATTGGACACAACCCATCTCTTCATGCGATGCCCTCCCCAGCCGCCTTTTGTCTCGGTTGAGAGGAGGAGGAGGAGGTGGGGCCACCTGGAACAGCAGCCATGGACTCCTTGGCTGCGGTCTGCTTGCAGGCCCCTCACGCAGGCAGATTAGCGCAGGCGTGCCAAGTCCACGGGCGCTCTTGTGACGCCGATCCATACTCTTTGGTCCAAATAGTTCCAAAGTGGCCTTTGCCTTTTGCACCTGTTGTTTCCTGCTGTACGATGAGCTGTGCAGACAGTTTCTTTCATCGAGAAGACATGGGTGCAAATGGTGGTACAATTAGGCATCTGGGCACCCCATGGGTTCTTACCAACTCTGGTGTGAAGATGCGTTGATGGCGGGGGACAAGGCTATCGTCTGAGTCATACGCA
>PVKM010007411.1:0-41588 GCA_004027735.1 Carollia perspicillata | reverse complement strand
TCTTCTTCGTAGCGTTCTCATGTTCTACCTCACTTAGCCTGTGGTTAGCTATGCACATGCTGCTCTTTCTGTCCTGATCGCCTGGCGGTCCCCACAGTTCCCAACACAGTGCTCACTGGGCCCAGAGCAGCCCTCAGCAGGGGCTAGCTTTAGGCCACTGCTGAAACACCAGTGCTTCCAGGACAGGCAGCGCCTAGCACCTCCAATGACATTTCCAACAGCACTCCTCAGCAGAAGATAGCTGTGCTGTAGGGTAACTGACATTCACAAGAGGGCCCTAGAGAAGACGTGGGGCACATGTACTCTTAAATCAGCACATGGGGCTTACCTGCTACCGTCATCAGCCCTCTAAATTGGCCTCTGGGGACCAAAGAGACTTTTGCAGGTGGCCAATTTGGGGGCAAAATATAGAATATTTCAATAGGAAATAGAACTCATAAGAAGTTTCTAAACCTTGAATGTGGGACCATGGGAACACAGGATGATGCGCCTCAGCTGCGTACTCAAGGGTCTGTCCCCCGGTGAGGAGTCACTAGGATTAGAAATGGGTGAAGCCCTAGGCCCCGTTAACCAAGCCCACTGCTTGGACCTCCTTCTCTGGCAAGCTTTGAGGAGGCAGCAAGAAGAAGGCAGGGTTCTGTGCCCCTCCTAGCTAAAGCCACTTGTTAATAGTCCCTAGATTCCCTTATCCCTGGGGAAAGGAAGGTAGCCATGAGCCCTTCACCCACCCCCCATACACACATGCCTCCCAGCAGGGCCAGGGAGGACAGCCATTAGTGTGTGCCTCGGCAGACAATGGGGAGGAGAAGTCTCCAGAGCAAAGGACAACTGCAGCAATTAGAATGCAGGGAGGTTCAGAAGCTATTTAACTGGGTGACCCCTGAGGTCGCTGCATCTGACTCCCATCCCTGGATAAATATTGTATGAGAGGGGAGGGGAGCGAGCGAGGGAGCCATCGGAGTGCGGCTCCTCCCTCCACTCCCTTCCCCACCCCATGCGGCTGCCTCCAGCCACACACGCCAGGAACATTATTTACAGCCCTGACAGTCAGAGCAATCACTCTGCTAACCAAGAGGGAATGGACAAAGTCGACTTACCAAAAATTGACTATGGCAACTGAAGAAGAAACCAGAGCCAGTGGGGGAAGGGAGCTGAACCAACACTGGGAGACAAGGCTTCTCCCACATTCTGAGTCCAACAAGAGAAAATACTCTCTGTCACCTCAAAACCACTGGCAGATAAAGCTGGTCCCAAATGGCAGAGAGAAAATCAGAAATGGGGTGTGCTTCTGCCTTTTGGAAGCTCTGTAATGGAAAAATCCCTGGATCTTATCACCACCCAGGGGTTCCTTCGCAAAGATGGGGGTCCTAGCTACCTTCCCAGAGGAAGTGGGAGTAGCCCCAGGCCACTTAACCAGCTGGCCCCTTAGTTGACACAGTGGGAAGGAGCAGGAAAGTCAGACATAGCAGAAGAGGACCGGGGTGGGGGAGGAAAAGCGGAGCGTGAGTGTGGGCTGCGCCTCAGCCCCCACACCGCCGCTCCTCCAGTCCTGCTCTAATGCACCCTGACATGCCTCTGAAGACAGAGAGCTGTTTGCAGTCAGCACCGTGATTTGTTAGTAATTATTTCCATGGTGTCACATTGCTGTCACTCTGTTAACAAAGAGACAGGCTGCCTCAGGCTCCCTGCAAGAAAGAATCGCAGAGAAAAAGGCCTGTCAGGCTCCCGGGATTCTCTGGGCTGGCTGGCTTTCTTCCCCAAACCAACATCCTTGCAGGCTTCGGAAAAAAACAGTTTTACAGAACTAACAAGTTTGAGTCATGTCATCCTTTAGCCAGGGACACCAAGAACTGATCCCACCCACTCATAGCCACCATTCCCAAAGCCCTGCAGAGCCGAGCCCTGGAGTCCACAGGTCACTGAACCATGGGCCACCGTGCAAACCATGGCCTTGGAGTTCCCTGGCCTTCACCTTCCAAGGACCCTGCTGCTCTCCAACTCTTCTTCCACTCTGGGGGTGTTCACAGCCTCTCGTGTGCTCTTAGGACCTGACAAAAGAAACCCATTTCAGACCACACTGAAGCAGCTGCCCCACTGGCACAGAGAGTGGTTAGGGAGAATGGGATGGCAGGGCACTGTCCTTCCCTGAATCTGACAACCACAGTTCAGGACCAAAGCCACTCAGGAGCCGATGCCCCTACAGCCTCCAGGTACCTGTGCACCTGAGAGGAGATCCCTATTGAGCTGCTCTGTTGTTCCCAGTGTCTGGACTGGTACGGCATCTGCACTCAAAGAACTAGTGCTTTGCTTTAGCACAAAGTAATGTCTCCATTATCCTGGCTGGGAATTAGAGGACAGAATGGCAAGTGCTGACAAAACAGAGGTCACCCACCTTACAGGCACGGAAAGTTGGAGATTAATTCTCTCCCCTCACAGAGGGAATCAGACTCCTAGCTAGTGGAAGGGAAGCACCAATATAGGAAAACCCTTTCAATGCCAAGCAGCAGTAGCAACAGCAGAAAAGAGAGACCAAAGCCCAAAAGCCCTAGAGAGGCTTTGTCAAGGTGGCAAGGGCCAATGCCAGCTAGCTCCTGCAGAATCCCGCAGGACAGAGAAACCTGAACAAGACTCTTCTGGCATTGGGGTCCAAAGGGCAGCAGAGGGCAGTGCTAGCTTCATGCAGTGGAATGGAAGCTGCATAAAGGGAGAATGTTTTAGAAATCTGAGCTCTTTGTTCACTGCTATACCCTCAATATAGCAGTGTAAGGCATATAACGGGTATTCAATAAACATCTGCTGAAAGAATAAATAAATGGGTCAGTATAGCTCAAAGGGCACTTCCACAGGTCTGGGGTCAGCCCAGCCTCTTCCTATCACAGGAATTCAGAGAAGAGGGAGGCCAGTGTGGATTTCAGAAGAGACAAGAAAGAACACATGCCCAAAAGGCTGGAGTTAAGTTTTAAAAGGTGAGGGGGATTGGGACAAGCTGATGGACCTAGGGAGATCCTCGTATCAGACTGAACATTCACATACTCATTCCACAAATATGTATTCAAGGACTAAACAAGGTAGGTAGTCCAACAAAAGGAGAATAAATCAGGATAGTAACACAATGGAATACTACACAGCAATAAAAAGGCTGAACTGATACACAAAACAACATGGATGAATCTCCTGTATGTTATGTTGAGCAAAGAAAGCCAGACACAAAAGAATACATCTTGTATGATTCCATTTATATGAATATCAAGAACAAGCAAAACTAAGCAAGAGTAACAGAAGTCAGAACAGTGATTACCTGGCAGGCAGAGGGCATTACTGACTGGGAAGGGGCACAAGGGAACTTTCTAGGTTGATGGAAAAGCTTCTTCATCTTGATCTGGGGGGTGAATACACAGGTGTGTATGTGTATAAAAATATAGCGAGCTACACACTTCATATTTGCATACTTTTGTACCCTACTATAATTATTTCATACCTTAATTACTAGAAAGATTTAAAAAATAGTTGGGTCTCAAGAGTCACACAAAGAGTTTAAAGAAAAAACACAAAAATATCTCACCCAAAGGAAAAAAAATTCTAGGAGCAACAGTGCTCCTTCTCCTTGTGTTCAGGGCACAAGCCCTTCAGCCTTTGCTGTCTATCTGCCTGAGGACAAAGGGCCCAAGCGAGTGGCCAGGGCCTCAGAAGACCCAAAACTGTTCAAATCACAGAAGAATGGAGCCCAGGTCCTAGGTGTCATGGCCTGGTGGGCAGACCCATGCAGCCTCCATTCCACACCAGGCGAGCTCTAGGAAAGCAGAGATGGGTCAGATGGTCAAGCCATGACCCCAGCTGTTTCCAAGGCTCTCCGAAGCAGCCTGTCTGTCAAATCCTGCCACAGAGCATAGAACCAGCCTCCCAAAGACTGCTCTGAAGAGCCACAGACAGAAGGCCAATCTGTCTTCTTGACAAGCTGGGCAGAGACCGGCTGAGCTGCCCCAACTCTGGGCTACAGCAAAGGCCTCAGTGCCTACAGCCCCTCCTGCCAGGGGGGAGGAGGCACTAAGACCCTCGCAGATGGTCAAGGGGAGCTCCATGTGTAAGTCCAGGGACCAGAACCTAGGCAGCAACACTTGCCTCAGGATCGGTTAAGCAGTAAAGAGCATCCAGCCAGCAGCTCTACGGCAGACCAAAGCCTGAGACCCCACTGCCAAAACATCTCAAAGCCTGATTGTTTCCTACGCAGATACCTTTATCTTTTATTGGGATTTTAACTGAGCAAAACTTCCATTCCAGGGGTTCCTATAATCACTAAAGTTCTTTAAACCCTCTGGCACCTTCCCAGGGGGAGAGATGAGGCTGCCACTGGGGTTCCACCCCTCAGCCTGGAAGTGCCCAGAAGTAGAACACCAGAGGCTCTGTCTGCCAGGGAGACGGCAAGCATCTCCTCCATGACCCTCTAGGCCCAAAGTCCTCCCACAGCAGGCCAACTTCCACAGGCTCGGGCTCTGAGGAACAGTGGGAAGAGAGCACAGGTAGGGAACTAGGAGGCTACTCTCCCCCTAGGGCTGTGGCAAATGGACAGTCCCCCAAGCCCACGATCAGGAGCCCCTTTATGCCAGTTCTAGGCCCCTCAACATGTGGAGAGGGGGCTGTCCTGCGTTTGTGAGGATGCTGGCCCTGGAGGCATGTGAGCTCTCAGGTGGAGGAGGGCATCCCTCACCCCTCCAAGCCCACAAACTCTCGGCCTAAGAAGCTGTCAGGCTAACAAGGCTACCCCCCCCCCATCTGAGTGTGTGGCAGGCTGTACTGCACGACTGGCTTCAGGTGGCTCTTCTTTAATTAATGGCATCCCAGGCTCTGCAGGGAGCTTCACCCCACAATGAATGGCCCTCTCTCATTAGAGGCAGGCCTGCCATGATGTATTCAGGGTGAGGGCCAGGATTCATTTCCCTGTCTGTGGGTTGGGGATGGGAGGGAGGGGAGAAGCAGCAGGGACAGATTTATATCGAGTGACTTGGATTAGCCGCAGCTGAAACATGACCCCATCAACTCAAGCTGCCTTCTTGGGGCTAACCCGATGCACCTTTGCTGACGAGAGGGCTCTAGGGAAGCTGAAAGGAGGGCAGAAGGTCTGGTTCTTGTTCTCTCTGGGCTTTGGCTGCAGCTCAAAGGCCCAGAATTCCTATACAACCTGCAGAACCTCCCCCCGCCCCGATACGCACACCTGGCATGCACTGGGAGCCTGGCCTGACTGAGCCTCTGCATGGCCAGGACACTGACCCGTTGGCCTCAGAGCTACAGGACTGAGGCCTTGACCATGGCTGTCAGCTGGCTCTTCTGCCTTCTCCCTAGAAAACACCCTCACCCCCTACCTCGGAGAAGGAGTCCACAATGTGGTAAGGCTCCCATATCTGCTGTCTGGACAGGACCCAAGTATGTCCTGACATAGTGCATCTCAGACCCCAAGCCACCCAGCGCTAGGGAAAGGCGGGCATCAGTCAGACACAGAAACATACCGCCAGCCATCACCTCACTACGGTGACCCGTCAGGCTGAATCCCACCTCTGGGGTGGCAGGTTCTGGGCAGCACTGTTCTTCTTCTCTCCATCTCCCCCTGGTGCCACCTCACAAGGATCACGAGACTGAGCAAGGGAACTGGGGGGGGGGGGGTCTTGTAGGCAAAAAGGAAAACTTGGGCCTTCAGTTGCCCATGTTTCCACTCTACGTCTCACAGTCTTAGAAGGAAGGCCAGCTGCACTCTACTAGTCCCACAGGTGGCTCTAGGCCTAGGTAGGTTCAGGCTGGCAGCAAATAGCACACAGCCCAACAAACTCCCCCTGCATATCCCACTAAACCTGACATTCAGTTTTGCTTGTGCTTTGGAGAAAAATTCTACCCCAGAGCCTGCCCTCTATCCATCCTCAGCCCTCTGAGAATGCCCAATTCACTAAGAGAGCTGGCGGGTGGGCCTAACCTGCCCCTGCCAGCCAATCAGAAGGTTGCTTTGCAGGCATGCTGTGTCCCTAGGAGGGCCAGGGCAGAATGCCTATCACATGTGCACACACCCACTCCATGTCATCCACGCTTCTCCCAGGCCCTCATGGGGGAGTATTCATATACCCTTCCTTCCCTACTCAGAAAGAGATGTAGCTCAGTTCCGCTTTGCTAAGCCCTATTTGGCAATGTGTCTAAACACATGCAAACTTAATTAGTTCAGGAGGAGAGCCCAAGCGCTTGCAGTGACAGATAAAAGTATTGGGAAATGAGACAAGTCAGGACTGCCAGGGAGTCCTTACTCAAGCCCCTTCCCCTGGCAGGCTACTGATCAAAGGTGATACAGCTTAGTGCTGAGACACTCTGGCACACCCATGGGCAAGGGGCAAGGCTCTCAAGGGCTCAGTAACGTGGTAAGATGCCCTGCATGCTCAGATGCCCCACAGGCTTTCAAATATACTGAGGGACAGAGGTGCCCAAAGCAATACTGGCAATGGTTTCCTTAAAATAGATCTGAGGATTCATTCATCTGTAGCTCTGCAAGGAGGCTCTCAGACAGCCCTAAATCATCCCCCACCACACCTCCCGGACAACTATGCCCTCACATCAAAATGAACGTAACAGTCTAGACCTCCACTGACATCAGGTACCAGCAGCCAAGACAAGAATGGAGAGGTGTTAAACAGAGTGTGACATAATCTGCTGCAATTAGGAAAATGGAATAAAAGAAGCAAGATTGGAGTCAAAAAAGACTAGTTAGGAGACTTCTGTAATAACTCACAAAGACTATTGTGACCTTAACCAGGGCAGTGGAAATAGGGATGGAAAGAAGGCAATGACTCTGAGAAAGCTCTGGGAGGAAGACTCAACAGGATCTGGCAAGTAATTGGTGTGGCTCGAGGACAGAATAAGGATGACTCTCAGGTTTCCGACAGAGCCACTGAGTAGATGGTGCCAGTCGTTATCTGAGGGAATGCTGGAGGTCTAGGGTTGAGAGAAAGATAACCCGTGAGCGTTAAGGGGCCTATGGACATCTAGGTGAGGACAGAGAATGGGGAGCTGGCTATGAAGGCTCGGAGTTCAGATGGCGGATGGAGCAGTGTCTTTTCTCCAGTGGGATCTCGGCTGTCATGTCGGTTTCCATTTCCCAGTTGCAGGAAAGGATTAGAAGACATCAGCACACAGAGGATAGTTGAAGCTATGGCAAAAGATGAGATCACTCTGGTGCGGGTGAGTGTGCAGAATAAAAGAAAAGACAGCTAGGACAGAGACCAAAGAAACACCAATGTTTAACAAACACAAAATTTAACAAAAAAAGAAAGAATCATCTGTAAGACACTGTGAAGGGAAAGCTAGAGGAAAAGGAGACATAGAAAAGTAAAGATAAACAGCATTTCAAGGATATGTGGTCAACTCTGTTGAACGATGCCAAGAAGTCCCAGCCTTTCATCTATATCCTACACACTGCCCCCCTGCCCCCCGACACGGGATAGTCACCACCCCACAGCTGTGTCCCAGCGTGTGGCGACATCCCTATGGGACTTCACTACAGGTGACTAGAGCTCAATAGTCTTGGCCACTTGGCTGCAGTCCTCAGGACACCCTCAGCAGTCCCCACTGAGTGCATGTCCCCCAAATAAAACTGGGTGATCTAAGCAAGTATCTTTTGACCTCCAGACTTCCTAAAACCGAAAGCGTTCCAGGTCCCCATCTATACAGCACCAGCAGAGGCGTGCAGTATGCATACTTCATGAGGAAGGCAGCCCAGCATTCACACATTCAATCTCCAATGGAAGGAAACCACCATTCAGAGCTGAGGCTGAGCTAGGAGAGGGTCCTCACAACAGACCCTGAGCAGGCCTAGACCCTGCCTCATCAGAGCAGAGTCTGACTGTCCTCGTCCCCTCCAGGGGTCCTCTTCCCAGACTGCACTGACGTCCAGGCCTTCCCTCATGTCAGGCCTTCCCTACCCTGCTCCACATCCAGTCCCACCCCAATCTTTCAATCTTCCCGATCCGGCCCTCTTCTCAGACCCACAGGCCACTGGGAAAGACCGTGATCTAGCTCCTCAGCCACGCTGTGCTATTCAGTTGGTCAACCCAGACCTCCAAGCCACAGACTACAATCTGAGTCCCTCAAGAGTGGCTGGCACCTGTGCAGCTGTCGCTCCTCACTCTGCGCCAGCCCTACCCTTTCCCTGTGCCAGAAATGGAATCCCTTTACAGAAACATTCCTGCCTGGGGGAGAGGAGAGGAGAGAAAACTGGTGAGAGAACACTAATCTCCGTGGGGAGCTTCCAGAAATACCAGGTAAGTCAAAGCAAAGGCAGGTCAGGCAGGCAAGGCAAGCGGACCAAGAGCCAATTCCAGAACAAGTGTTGTAGCTTAAACATGTTTAGAAAGAAAATTAAATCCTCGGTTACTAAAGGAAAACCCATCTAAGCAGGATCTGTGACTGCGGCATCAAAGCCCACGTAAACCTGGAGCAGCAACTCATCCAGTTTTGACAAAAGACGGACACAAAACAATTTTGTCAGGATGGGAGCAGATTTCTTTTCTCCAGTAGGATTTCTGCTGCCACTTCAGTTCCCATTTCCCAGGGCTCCACTAATCAGACCCTTCCCACTGAAAGGGATGCGGAGCTGGTGCAAGAGAGAGGGAGGACAGCAGCGAGGAGCCACGGCTCTGGGAAACTAGAGCGGGCAAGGGAAATACTGGCTGAATTCCTGAGACTTAGCTAAGTCTGAAAGCGGATGTCGAAATAACAAGGAAGGCACACGCTAACAAGTCGCGGGTGTCAGTGTGACACCACCCGCGTCAGGCTCGTCATCAGCCTTTACCGGGCAGGTGCACGAGAGGGTGAGGGCTCTGACGAGGGCCTCCCGACGCGCGGCTCCGGGAACGCCGATAAGCTGTGCGCTGGCACGCAGCACTACTTAGGTTTCCTCTCCGGCTGTTTTTATTTTGTTACACATTTAATTAAGAGCCTTCCCAGCAGTTGTGCAGAGTCCTGCTCCTAAAAGGCAGCCACGGCGCTCCCCTCCCCCAGTCCCCGCCACCTGACATCTGCTCCCCCCGCACGCTCTCACGGAGCTTCACTGGCTTTCCCCATCCACACCCACACCGACACCCGAGGTCCGCCCAACCCCTTGCTTATTTTTGGAACCTCCTCGGTGCTGGAATTCAATTCTGTATAGCCATGCGTCTCTACCAATTTGAGCCTCGGTTTTTAATTTCGTTTTGCCTTTTTCTACTATGAAACGGATACCACCTCCTACCAGAGAAGACAGGAGGACTGAATGACATATGGGATGTGCTCATTTAAAATCTGGTTTCCTTTCATACATGCTTGAATTCAACAACCCAATCCCTCCTTTTGATTCCACATTGATTCCATCATTTCTTGTGAAGATACAAAACAGACTCCTGAGCCACCAAACTCTGCCAGGGCCCACCACGCTGACAGCTGAATGGGTGCTACAGGCCAGACCAGGCTGGACTCCAAGCTTAGGAGAACCAGCCCCGGAGGCCCCAGCCTCATGCCCAGGGAAATTTTCATGTGCAACTGGATGGGGCAACAGTAGGTTTACAGCTGTTCATATGAAAAATAATACAATCATTAGTTAGTAATAATACAAGGATAAACTCTGTGTTTCATGTACTCACAACTGTAACCCTGCTTTTCCCGCACTCTGTGTGTATACATACATGCCACGCACAAAAGATTCACAGTTAACACAGAAAGATCCTGAAATGCATGGGTTTGTGACGTGAACACACCAAAGACAGAAAACCGCTAGGAGAGTGGGAGTCCTGGGAGGCTCTCTGGAGAAGCCAGGCCTCTGGGCTAGACCACAGGAGCCTCTGGGTGTCAGCCCTTACGCTGCCCCACCCTGAACAGCTTCTCCTATGCGACAGAGCTCCACCTAGGTCCTTTCTCTGTCTCCAGTGCTCAGAGCTGCCCAGGACACCACAAACAATAACAGCCTTCCTCCTACTCGCTTCCTCCATGGGACCCTCCTCCGATTCCTATCAACCCAGTCTACATAATCTCCCTGACAAAGGAGTGTCATCTGAGAGCACAGCAATCCTCTGCAGCTCTGGGAGCTGTGTGTGCAGACCTGGAGGTGTGCAGTAAGTGTGCGCACACGACCTAAGGGATATGGGAGATGAGCTGTGCGGGTGTTTATGTGACCTGGGCTTGTTCCTCCTCCTATCTTACCTAGAGAGTTGGTGTCCAGTTGTAGGCCTGACACCCATCCGGCTGGATGCATGACTATGCTGCAATGCCCAGCATCCAAAAGGCATAAAAAAGACCTTGATGAGAAGATAACGCCTGACTGGGTAGGCAATATCACTCCAGAACCGCTACTCCCAACTCCCCACCGACAACCCATCCCGTGCTCAAAAGTGCAGGTGTGCATGCGCGTACACACACACACCGAGTGCTTGCTGCCGCCTTCGGTCACAAAGAACACAGGGTTATCGATTCTATCAATACTCAGCAAACAATGCCCCCACCACCTCCACCCCACTTCAGTTCCCTGGGGGCTGTCTGAAGCCAGGTATCCATAAGATAGACAGGAGGTAAAAGTGTCAGCCTAGCAGAGTTTTGTCTTCCAGGAGCAGGAGACAAAGGAGAGAAAGCACTGGGGACAAAGCAGAAGAGAGGAAGCTGGTGACTTAGGCAACTTCCTGGAAGCAGCCCTCTCTCATCTCACCACTGGGCTCTCAGTTGTGTCATCAGGGCCTTGTATCCCAGATAAGAGGACAGCACAATGTAATGGTTAAGAGAAAGGACCCTGGAGCCAGGTTGCCTGGGTTTGAATCCTGGCTCTGTATGTTCTTGGGCAAGTTACTTAACCTCTTTGTACCCTAATCTTCTCATCTATAAAAGCAGAAATAATAAGAGTACCTATGGTTATAAAATGCACTTAGACTAATAAACACTATACATCTGGTTCAACAGTAAAGACCTCTTTTAACTCTTTCCTTCTAGGGCACTGACATGTAGCCCAGCACTGAAGGGCTCTCCTAAGCAGGAAGACCTGGCCACGGCAGGAAGGCCCCGACAACAGCAGTCCCAGGAGAGCTACCCCTCTCTGCTCCACAGGCAGAGAGCAGGGCTCCCAGCCCTCTCCTTATCCTGGCAGCCCCCGAAATCTGGGACTCCCTGGCCTAGCTGCCCTGTAGGCTTAGGCATTTAAGTCTGTGAAAGGCACGAACTGGTCCCGCAGATTCCAAGCCCTGCTGGTGAAGTAGCCCTTCTCATACTCACATGACTTTTAAGTCCCAGTCTCCACAGGTGACAAAAATTGACTTGACGTTTGGATCTAAGAGGCCTTCCTTCGCCATCCACTCATCGACCCTCTGAAAAGTACACAACAAGAACAGATGAGATTTCCCTTTTTTTTTACCCTGAGTCTGTGAAGAGCCACAACAGTGGAACGCAGATAAGCTGCTTGTAATCAGAGCAGGAGAAAATTGTAATCTCATCCAGCCATGGCTCTGCTCTGGGCTCTTGCCTTTGGCTCAGAACTATGAAGGCACTTGCAGGACGATCTCTGCAAGAGCCCGCAAGCCCAAGTGTTGCAGGGGAGGGGGCCCCTCCACGCCCTGTTCCTGGCAACCTGCCCCAGACAGGATAAGGACGGATCCCAGTAAATCAGTCCAAATAGCTCTGGTCCTCAAAGGCACAGCCATAGACATAGGCTATGCTGAGCTTGAGAACAAGCTGGCAGCCTAGCAGGGACTCCACCCCACAGGTCCATTCATTCAGTTATTCACTTTACCCTCCCACCAGATGTTTGTTAACCAAACTTATGAATTTGGTTATTCCCCAAATGAAAGTGAAATTAATTTCCACTGTGAGTCTGGCAGAAGAAGCCCTTCGCTGGGCAGGAGCAAAGCTCATAATTAGCCCCAAACTTTGTATTTCTCCGCTCTTGCTTGAGGATTAAAATTCAACAGATTCTTTTGAAGGCTAAGCTCAAATCCTAGGTAGGGAGAGACACTGCTCCTAAACACACTGTAAGTCCATTTCTCCCTTCATTCCTTGGATTGGTTTTATTATTTGCATTCATACTGGAAGTACAAATACTAGAATCAGTATATAATGACAGAATTATCATAAAGAATTCATGAAGCATCGCCTCCTTTTCAGACGATCCCAGGCATGGGGTAGGAGTGCAGCAGATCACACTGCTACCCCACTCACACAGGAGGACTGTTTTTAAAGACTGTATGACACAGTAGTTAGAAACGCAGGACTGAAAGTCAGACACGTCTGGGTTTGGACCTTGGCTCTTCAATATCCCGGTTGTGTCACTGATGGGAAGTCATTTAAAAGTCATTTAACTCCTCTGAACTTCAGCTTCCTTCATCTATAAAATGAGGTGGGGACTGACTTTACAGGTTGTTTTGAGAATTAAATGTAAATGTAAAAAGTATTTAAGTTCTTACCACAAAGAAGACAGTAGGCTGAGAAGGGGAGAGAAGCAGATCTCATAACACAATAATAACAGATGCAGCAATAAAGAAGTAACCAGAATGCTACAGGACCAAAAGGAGGAAGTGGCTAGCTCTGCTATTCTCAGGGACAGGAGTCAGAAAGGCTTCATAAAGAAGGTAATTGAATTGGGGGCTTGGTGGTTTGCTTGACAGGGTAGAACACAAGAAAGGAGACCATAGGCAGAGGCACAGGCCCAACCATTTTGTACCTGACCAGCAGTCACGTGCCTTCCTCACAGACTGTAAGCACCATGAAGGCAGGGACTCTTATCTGCCTTACTCACTGTGCTGCTCTCTAACCTAGCACAGGGCCTTCTCAGTAGTTATTCTCGGACCAACTGAAATACAGGTCAGGCATAACGTGACCACACTCCACTGTGTATAGAAAGGAGGAACAGGAATTGTTCCTATGTTAGGCCAAACTGTGAAGGGCCTGCGTGCCCAGCAGGTAATGGAGAGTCCATGGAAATCTTGAAGTGAGATTACTTCTGGCAGGTGTAGGTTGGCTCCCTGTACATCTCAGAGATCCTGGAGGTCTGGCCTGTGTTGAAGCAGTCCTTGAGTAGGGCCAAGGATCCTATCTAGTTCCATGGCTACGGCAGTCTGATCTCCCAGAACATCAGAGACACCAGAGCTACGCCCCAGGGCCAGATTACGTAGACCCTCCTCATAATCAGTAATACCAGAGAATCCTCCTTAGACCAAGGATCCCCCCACAGCTAAATTCTAGACTCTCCAGTGTGGAATGGTTTGTGTCCCCAGTCACTTTGGCCCAACCCTTTGCATAGACAGAAACACACACATACACACAGCCTTTCCCCCAAGTCACATAACGAAAATAAGGTAGGCCCTGACTGGTGTGGCTCAGTCGGCTGGGCATCATACTACAAAGCAAAAGTTCAACTCTGGTCAGGGCACATGCCTGGGTTGTGGGTTTGGTCCCTGACAGGGACAGAAGGCAACTGAGCAATGTTTCTCTGTCATATCAATGTTTCTCTCCCTCTCTTTCTCTTCCTGTCCCCTCTCTATAAAAGTAAGTAAACAAAATCTTTAGAAAAGAAGAGAAGGCAGACTTTACACAAAAAGAGGCAAAGCAAACCTGGAGCTCCCTAAGTCACCTACTGGCTCCCCACTGCCCCAGCTCCTGCACAGTAGTCCTGGAAAAGACAGTAGGATAGGACAGAAAACTGTTGGGAAGCAACGCCCAGCAAGACCAGGCTTTCACCATGAAAAGCACTCAATATTCACTGGGGTCCTTGGAAGCTTGGGGCCTAAGCCATTCACTCATGCAGCAGATATTTAGTGAGCACTTTCTACTACGAGCCTGTAAAGGAGGTGATACCACATTAGGAATCAGGCCTGTCCTTTTCCTTCCCTCTCTGCTTGAATGGATAAAGGGTTGGAGGAACCACTAAGATAACCTCAGTCTTCTGAGTCAGCCCCGACCTCCCAATCCTTCCCACCCACCAGTGGGTAAAGGTCTAGAGGAGCCCAGCCTGAGCCTACTTAGAACAAATGAGTCAGGTGGACAGATGGATGGGTCGGTTATGGATGGATAAATAGATGAGTAGATGGGGGGGGGCGGGGATGAATGTGTGGATGGCTATGTGAATGGATGGATGAATAGGTTTTCAAGAGCCTAGAAAGTCTATCCATTGACCCTGTTTGGGGATGAGGGAATGACCACCATTCATTCCTGCATCTTGTCTCTCCCTGCTGGTTCTAATGGCTTCAGGCTGGGCAAGGGATGTGGGAGGGGATGGTCAGGCCAAATGAGCTAAATGAAAGAGGAAAAAAATTTTTTTAAAAAGAACAAATGAGTCAGGCACACACCTAGCTAGCCACCCAATCGGGATCTTGGTTAGTACAAAAAGTTAGCTCTTTAGCTCTATAAACAACTAATAAAACAAAGCAGAGCCTGGTTGGGTCTCCTTATCTTGCCAGACTGCCTACGAAAGGTCGATGCAAGAATCTTCCCACTTCCCCACAAAGTATGCTGGCGTAGTAGAAAGAGCTTCCTGGCTGAGACTCAGAATCTTCTGAGCACTCCTTTCCGGGGCTGGCCTGGGGGCAGCAGGAGGATGGCTCCTGAAGACGACACCTCCCCCTCAGCTGGCACCACTGAGGGAAAAACCTCATAACCCCACCAGCCCAGGTTCTGTACTACTGCGGAAGGAGCATCTTCCTCCCAGGAGCCAGAGACATCCCAGCAACAAGCTGCCTCCCTCGGGAGCCAGGCCCTATCTGGGGGTGCTAGCTGTGACACAGGGACAGGTCCCTTCTTTCTCCTTGAGTGTGGCCCTCTGAGGAGCAGTCCATGCTGGGGAGGCCTCTCAGTCGTAAGAGTGAATCTTCTGTCAACAAAGGAGCGTCAGTGGGGTTAGGAGACATCTCTGAGCTCATTTTGTCTTCTCCCAGTTTATTGCAGGCACCTAACCCTGCCCCTGCCCAGAGCCTGACTGGGCTCAGAGCCTGGGCTCACACACTCTTGGGGACAGGAAGCAACTGTACCACTGGGTGAGCTGACCCCGTCCCTCCACCCTGACCCCAGCTCAATGCTGAGGAGCCCCAGGAAATTCAGTCTGCATTCCTATGGGACAGGCTGACTTGGCTGAATAAACAGCTCTTCCTCCCTCTCCCGGCCGCCGCCCTCTTCCCCCTTGGCTAACTACCTCCTGTGCAGATGTGCCCTGCTCTCCCCCAAAATACTCTGCTTTCTCCCGTGCTCTGACGGGCTGAGGGTTGGGTGTCCTGGTCTTAAAGATAAATAAAGCACCTAAGGAGATCCACAGGCTTTTTCTCTTCTTCCCACCCCCTAGAAAGGAGTGGTCCGGGGACCTCCCTGAAAACCCCCGGCAAAGGGGGCTGGGAGACAAGCTGAGCCAGTGCTCTGCCCTTCCTTGTTCCCTTAGGCTCGAACACAAGAAGCTGCATCTTAACCTCTTCCAGCTCCCCAAGGAGAACATCCTAGAAGTGTGGTCTCTGCCAAGGGTTCTAAAGCCTTTAATTTGATTTCCCTCACACAGGCAATTGTTGTAATTATTCTGATTAGGAACCATTACCCAGTACAGCCTCTGCACCCGACAGGCACAATGCGTCCAGCGGCAAGCTGCAGCGGGGCAGGCGGGCCCAGCCGCACCTCCTGGAGGAGCTGACAGCAAACAAAAGCCATCAATAGGGACTTCTGGGTGAGTTAATGAAGTGCTCACATGCCGCAAGAAGCCAACACTGAAGCTAAACAAAAACACCTCCAGTCCCAGGGGTTAGTCCCACAGTGCCACGGCTCCACTCCCCGACTTCCCGACCTGCCCGGCGCAGGTGGCCCACGACCGGCCAGCACAGGACTAGGACGGGTGGGGGCCCTCCGCCAGCCTCCCGGCAGCACTCGGACATCTTGTCAGTAACCCTGACAGGAACAGCTGGAGATGACAGATCAATGGTTCAATACTCTCAACAGCATGTCACTGATGTGACAGCAAATGTTATTCTAATCAAGCCATAATCATAGTCAAATTACACAGCTACATTCTCAGGAGGGGAGGGAGAGAAAGGCAGCAGGAAGGGGTCAGAGGTTAGGAATTAAAGGTCACTCAACCTACCTCCAGCACTTGCTGCAGGCTTGGCTGGCCATCCACCATGGCTTGAATAATCCCGGTGAGCTGAAAGGAAAGATAAAGAGCCAATGGATGGGAAACTCAAAGTCGGGCTGAATTCTTTCTTTTCTGTTTCTCTCCTTCACCTGTAAAGAGCTCTGGCCGGCACTGCTTTAGGCTGAGAGCCTGACAGGAGCCTTGGGAATAAGGTCCCAGGACATGCTCTAAACGTCCTAACAACATGCCACCCTGCAACGGGGACACGCAGCTACGTGCTGGTCAGGGTGCACCTCATACCTGTTTCAGCTTTCATTTGCAAAAGTAAAAACAAAAACAAGATTTTACTTGTCTTTTGTGTTCAACAGGCTCCATACACCCCACAAATTAAAATCTCAAGGAAATTCACCTCCAAGCTTCACAGAGGCTCCCATCAGACTTAGGGAATAACCACACAGGACAGGCAGGCTAGGCTGCCAGTCCACCCCTTCTCGGGGCCTCGGGACCCAGCAGCACCCCCTCTAACGCCAGGGAAGGGCCAGGGGAGTCCCACAGGCATCCGCCCTTCACCCTGCATACCGGGCCCTCAATACCAACTAGCCAAGTGGAAACAGCACCTTTAACTGACGGGGAAACTCAGGCAAAAAAGCCTAGTGTACAAACCTGGTCTAGAGAATTGCTGACTCACAGGCCCACGCTTCACCCAGGTCAGGCTTAGATTGAAACAAAGTTGTTGCTTTGATTCGTTTAGAAGTGAAAATATCCCTTAAGCACAGGCTACAACAGACTGCCTCCAGGATTGGAGGCAGGGGGTCCAGTCCACAGAGCCAGACTCGGCTGGAAACCACCATGCCCATTGTGCCCTTGGCCGCTCCCAGAGAGAGGGGCACTGAAGGCTTGCGTGGGAACTTCTAGTTTTTTTAAGTGTTGGGGGGACAGATTAAACTCCAATTAAACTACAATTACATTTAATGAATACCAAATACCCAACTCACAGAAACCGCCGGCACTAAGAGGGAAGGTTATTTTCACATAGTGACTTACATGGAATGGTAATACACACCTTTTAGGGAAGAAATTTTCATTTTAAGAACGCTGAGTTCCTCTAGGTGGGTTTCTGTAGTTCATCAAGTCATTATTAGGTGGTATTTTAAGGAAGTGTAAGGACACAGCCACTCTATTTTATATTCCAGAAACTGTTTTTATATTAATCTGTATTTTAATTGGGTAACAGCTGCTGCCTACAGACTTCCCATGGTCTAAAAGGAAAATAAATTAGAAAGATTAACTACACTGTTGTTTCACAAGGCTTTAACCCACAGCATGCCCACCCGGCTGGCACCTTCACACCCTTTCCTTGCTTGGGAGACCAAAGAACTGCCCAGCAGAGGGAGGGCCTGAGCCAAAGAGAAGAAAGGACCGTCTACTGAGGGAGGGAGAGGGGGTGGTGGGAGATGAGCCCCGGGTCAGCAGCTTTAATCTCGAAGTGCTAAGACTCCTTTTATTTAGCCAACAACTACTCATGGAGAGCCTGCAACATGCTGGGTCCCATGATAGGAACTAGGGAGCCAGCAGTGAAGAAAAACATGAAAACCTTCATTGAA
Organism: Carollia perspicillata; assembly: GCA_004027735.1. Classification (NCBI taxonomy): domain Eukaryota; kingdom Metazoa; phylum Chordata; class Mammalia; order Chiroptera; family Phyllostomidae; genus Carollia; species Carollia perspicillata. The sequence continues at coordinate 23,906 of PVKM010007411.1, read as the reverse complement.
TCTGTGTTCCTCTGGGCAGCCCTCTCCTATGCCCAGCCCTGCTAGCACCCAGAGCCTTTATACCTTCCAGAGCCCCACACTGAGCAGGCGGCTGCCCTGTGTTTTGTCTCAGGTATACAAGGGCCAGAGTCCAGAGCAGACCTGTTACCAACTCCGGCTCCCAAATTCAGATGATTGACTATTGCCCATGTACCCACCACTGCCCTTTCTGCCCCAGCTTCCCTCCTGCTTAGTTCTTCTAAAGCGGAGCCACATCCCCAAGCTTAGAGCTGGGGCTTTGGGCCAGGACTATCCTGGAAAAGAGGGCTCATGTGGCCGTCTTACTTTCTGGAAAGCTCCAGGGTCAGCATGCCCATCTCATATCTGGTCTGAGCTCTTGGGGCAACGGTACGGCTACTCGTTTTCTGGGCTCCCACCAAGGGTCGCTCCGATCAGCTGAACACTGATGGACTTCCAGACACAAAGGAAACCATTGGCACCCTTGCCAAGAACCCCGTCTCCTTAGAGATGGAACTTTTGGTCAGCATCTCTACACCAGAAGCACCTGCTCTGGGCCCTAAGAAAATCACCGCCTTGGGAGAAGATATCACTCTACCAAAAGGGAAAATAAGGTGTGCTGCTCTGTAGGAGCTCTCACTACGGCCTAGGCCTGCCTCTCCCCACAGTAGGGTGGGGGTCGGGGTCCCAGAATCCTGGGCTTTCTCAAACTCCCCTCCAGTGGCCAATAATCTTAGAATCATCAGCCCAAGAGGAACCTAATAAGTTCAGCTCCTTCCCTCTCCATGCTTCCCATGGCATTGTGGTCTAGCAAAACAGGGCTTACAGCTGACTTCCTAAAGGGCTTGCACTCAACCCCTAGAGACATAGGGGCTTGAATTCTTCGTTCAACTAGAGGCAGCTTTCCAGGGGGAGGCCGCATTCCCCTGTATCAGTTCCTCCAAGGATGGACTACTATCTTCTCAGCTCTGCCAAGGCACTGGATGAACACGGGGTGAAATTAAGAAAGTTAGTCCCTATACCTGTAGACACTGACGATCAGTAAGACACCTACCTGTAAGACTTACACCATAAGCTATGAGGGAGAGAGAAAATTTAATAAATATTGGGAAGTTCTACCTTAGGCATAACTTAAATCTTTCATGCTACAGTTTAAGCTCCTTCACACTTGGGTTAATATATATTTGTAAAAAGCTTTCGCATCCTCACAATGAAAGGTACTAGAGCAAAGCCAAGTATTATTAAGCTGAGAACCAGGGCTCACAGGCTAAACAGAGCTCAGAGACCTTAGCCACTTAAAGCAGGAGAGGTGAGAGGAAGAATTAATGTGTGCTCTGTGGTTCCTTTCACTGAGGGATTACAGATTAACTCCCGCTCCCCCAGACTTGGAAACCGCAAGGCGAGGGGCTTTTGACCCTGACTGATAACATGGCTGGCTACTGAGATCCCTTACCCACACAAGGGTTTTATCCAGGAATGAGCTGGCTTCATCATAAACACCAGCAACTGCAGGAAGCAGCCCAGGACACTTGGGTGCCAATAGCATGTCAGCATCCAGCACTTTCTCCTTTCACAGTTTATCTCCGACACAATCGTATTCTGACACCAAGACAGTTTGTTGATTACATAAGCGCTTGTCTCTGGCGTGCAATCTGATAATCAGCCCCACTCCTCCTGCTCAGACAAAGAGGCCAATAAATCTCACCCTTTATAACTGCAGGTGCAAGAGAAAACCCTTTACTGGCATTTAGCAAAATGGGAATTTTTCTAGCTTTTTCATGACAATGACGATGACAAAAAAGACTGCCCATGGTCGGGAACTGTGTGGCAGTCCAGCTGCTGGAGACAGAGATCTGCTGAGTTGGAGCAGGTTCTAAAGGCAGTGAAGAAAGGGCATGGGAAGGAATGAAAACACCTCCCATCCTATCCCTGTCAGAACCATGTCCCCAGGCTGACTGTGAACTGAAACCAAGAAAGGACTTCAAGAGGGCCAATGCCATGTTCATGACACAGAACAGGAGGAGTGTCTACATGCGGGCTACAAACTCATCCGAAGCAGAACCCCTCTTTTTGCTGCCGGCACTGAGACGATCTCTCTCCCCTCCACACAAGCATGTGCTGGTGTATAGTCATGCGTCATGTGCACACACACATACACACACACGAACACCAAAGTTCTTAAGAACTTCTTGTGCACAAAAGAAAATTCTACCAGAGGAGTGGCTTAGGCACAGCCAGGAGCTTTGAGGTTGTTCCCCTAGCTGGCGAGGCAGCCGCTGCCAGGTCGCGTGAGGTCTGAGAACAGCAGCTCCCGTCCTGTGTCCCTGTCTCCCTCTGCACAGCAGCTCCACAAGGTGTGCAGACAGGGCAACGTCTGCATGATCCGAGGTTTTCCGAAGAAGACTTTACTTGCTCAAAAGACCAAATCAGCAGTAGTTACTCTAGCGCACACCAGAGTAACTGTGGTTGAATAATTCCTTGACAAGATTCATTCATTTAAGGAACACACATTAAGTGTTTGCTTGGTATCAGGCCCTAATGATGGAAAACAGGTGGATCAGATCTAGTTTCTGCCCTCAAGGAACTCAGTTTAGTGGAGAGACAGATAAACAATTACAGTATAATGTATATGGTCAATGATATTTTGGGGTGAGCACAACACAACCCAGCCGTCCCAGGCTTCCCAAAGGAGGTGACCCTGGACAGAGTCCTCGGGGACATGTAGGGGCTGGGGGAGGAGAGTGTTAGCATCACCCAGGTGAAGGACCATCACGTGCGGAGGCAGACGGTAAGAAGGTGACCTTTAGAGGAGGGAAGTGAGGGGAAGATGAAGCAGGGAGCTATGAGGCTGGACACAAAGGCAGGGACCAGGTCGGGGAGCGTTTCGAGCTCTAGAAGGCTGAGACGACTCAGTGCCTGCAGCACAGCCGCACCTTCGCTATCACAACAAGGATCTTCCAACACCACCCTGCCTACTGCCACCCAAATTCTATATGTATGTCCTTGAGTGAAACTTTCTAGAAAAAAGTAACTTGGCTTTCATCATAGTCCCACAATCCTTCCCCTCTCCTAAAAAAGGAAACAAGCAGCAGCAGCCCTACTCTAAAAAATATCCCTCTTCCCAACACTACTGGGCACCTACTCCCGCCCAGGCCGAGCTCCAGCAGCCTTCTGTCCCATCCCTAAACAGGCAGCAGTCTCGACGGATCGGGGCCTCCTTGTCTGTGCCAAGCAGCCTAGCTAGAGCCGAGTCCCCTGAGGGGGACTTAGACACAGAGAAGAGGAAGGGAAGGACAGAGGACACTCCGCTTTCAGACCACCGGAGGGCTCAGGTAACTGGCTGCTGGTTCAAGGAAAGTTTTCCCTTCCCTTCCCATTAAGAAAGGGATTTCCATCATCATTAAAATGTTAGTTTTTCAAAAGGGGCAAAAAGGACAGATTAGCACCCCCTGGTGGTATAGGTAATTCCCAGGGAAAGGATGAAAAAACAGTAGACCCCAAAATAAGCAAGAACCTCAGTATCATTAGCTGGAACGATGAAAGACTCGAGAGACTGGACACCTTGGCAGACGGATGCCTGCAACCGAAGGCCCGCCCGAGCCGGGCGGCAAGCACTGGCATCAAGCCCAGGAATGACCCTCGTGGCCTCATATCTGGGCTAAGGCCTCTGCGGAGCTCGCTGAGCCCTCCCACCAGTGGCAGGCAAGCCCTTCCTCCACACCAAGGAGATGGTTTGGGGATTACTCAAGAACTTCTTTCCTCCTGTTTCATTCATATGTTAAAAAAAAGTACGTCTGTAAATGAAGGCACAGAGTCTCTAAGGTACCCCAGCCCCAAATTCTGACAGAATTCTAGAAACACTCATGTTCTCCCATCACCTCTATTACCACATATTCTTGACCATTCTTGGGATGTCACCATAGCCTGTGGCCAGAAAGTGTAACATAACACAGCCCAGGGGAAAGAGCGACAGAAGGCTCTCCGGACAGTCGTGAGAGTCAGCACTCTGATGGGCCTCCTCCCTGCCAATGGCTCATGTGAGCCTCCAGCAAGCATCAAAATCTCCGTTAGTCCCAGTTCCAGTCTGTAAAATGGGGCCAGTACTAATCTGCTTACAAGGTGGCCAAGCACGGCACCAGACTAAGACAAGGAAAAGGACATCACAGCCTTGGCCAGGCTGTGCTCTTCCCCACTCGGATTGTTCCTCTTTCCTTCGTGATAAAACGTGCTTCCCTTTAGCCAGGGTTTCACACAGGGCTACTTTCCTTGAGGACAGAGAAACATTGCCGGAAAGCTAAGAAAGCTGAACCTCTCCTTCTCCAAAGCTAAAACCTTCGCCTGTTGCCAAGGGGCCCAAAGGGAAATGAAACTGAAAAGCAGCAGCTCCAGAAGTACCATCCTGCTCCTAGACCCCAAATACCAGGTTCCCAGGAAGGGCAGGGATGCAAGGAAGGGAAAATGTTGGGGAAGCTGGGACAGACTGTGCTACTGCTTTCCCTGGGTCTCCAATGACCAGAATGATCCAAGTGGAGTGGCGGACTTTGTAGAGCCAACTGCGGGGTCCAATACGCACCTGCTTCAACTACTGATAAGAACTAACTTTCACTAATAGGCCCGTATACCAATGATCCAATAGCTCCTGCCCCAACAGCCCTTGCTGCCCAGCCCCAGGGCCCTTACCTCTGTGCAGAAGGGAGTAAGCTGTGGATGGACTACAGGCTGGACATACATGTGAAAGGTAGACTCAATCTCCATGGTCCGGCCATTGAGCTTCAGGATGGGGAACTCGATGATTTCCTGGAATAGCAAAGACAAAGAAGAGAACAAAATAAGTTTTTTATTGTTTATTTTAGTTTTCTTTTAAATCAACCATTTCAAATAATAACTCTGAAAGTCAAGAATGATGGAGTGTTTTGAACTCATTATCTCTTGCCCGGCCAAACCCAGGCTGAGTGAGATGGTGCTAACTCAGTCATAGCCCCAACCCGCCAACTGTGAACATTCTCACAGGTTCCAGGGACCAGTCACATGCCCCACCCCATGGCCTGGAAAGGAGAAGTAAGACAGTAGTACACTCTGCCCAGTGGCTCTCTACCAGAGGCTGGCTCAATCGAGGCCCTAAAAGCCAACCCCTCCTTCCCCAGCCCAGGTCCCTGTCCTGGGGAGGGCCCTGGATCTCCAGCCATACAGACAACCGGCCATCAGACCAGGGCACAGCTTCCCGACATGAAGTTTAAACAGAGCTGAGTTTCTTCGTTAGTTTTTACCCCCACCAAAAAAAAAAAAAGATACATAATAAATAAAGCCAAAGGGTGTACTAAAGAGAACACTGAATAAGAGTAATAGGAGTTACTGCCTCCCACCTTTCTTTCAGGCAGTAAGCTCTTCCCCCCTCCCACCAGCTCCCCCACCCCAAATCGCTTAACCAGCCCTTCCCAGTCCACTGGAACGTAATGGAAGAGAAGGAGGAGGAGTGACAATTTGTTTGGTGTCTCTAAGATTAATTTGTCTCCGTTATTTAATAGAGATGCACAGCACCAAGGTCCTGGTGTGCAAACAGGCTTGCAGAACACTGGCTGTGCAGCAAGCCTCACACGTCGCTCCTGGGAAGGGAGGGACGCACGGGACTGCGGGGGGAGGGGGGTTGTGGGGGGTGCGGGAGGAGAGGGCAGGGGAGAGCACACTTGCACAGGAGAGAAGAGGGGAAACGAGCAGAGAGAATAAAAAAAATTATTGCTTTTTAATATTCAAAAACAGTTTGCGAAATTTAATCAAAGCAGAGGAAAAGCTAACATTTTTACTACTTTGACATTTTTATTAGCGCTTTCATAAATTTTTAAAACATGAATGGAATTAGTTTACAACACACACACAAAAAAACTGCCTGAAAACATCTGGAAGAGACAAATAGGAAATAATAAAAAAATAAATAAAAGCAAAATCCTCCGAGTAAAATTAGCATGTGGAAAAGGCCTCCACTACAGAGAGAGACAGAGAGAGACAGAGAGAGAGAGAGAGAGAGAGAGAGAGAGAGAGAGAGAGAGAGAGAGAGAGAGAGAGAAGGGGGGCTCTGCCCAATCAGCGGTCCCAGCAGTCAGTTCCAGCCACAGCCCTGTCCCAGGGCCCCCATTCTGGAGAGGACCTTTCCAGTACCACTAAAATCAAGGTAAACCGGTTCTCCCCAGGGACAGCGGGAGAAGCAACAGGGAAGCTGTTCCGCACCTGACAACATACAAGAAACAGGCACGTGGAAAGACGGGAGAAAGGGCCAACGTCCTGTTATCCCGGGGCAGCTGGGCATCCTTCCTCCTACACACATCCACCATCAAACTTGTTGTTACAGCATCTATTTTTATCTGGCGAATTACAGCAGGACCAAAGACCAGAGCAAGGCGATCAGATTTCATGATGGAGAAATTCAAAAGTTCTGGTTGCCTGGTCTCCCTGGGGTGATCCCCAAAGATGGGGAAGCTGACAGGAGCCCCGCAAAATAGGAAGGGCAGAGAGGCTGCGAGGCTGGAGCTGAGGGGGAACAGAGAGGAGGCCCAGGCTGCTGTTGAGACTGGGTGATGCTCCTCTTCTCAACATGTTCCCCAATTCCCTGGGCCTCTCATTGGCCACACACTACAAAACCGGCCAAGTAGAAGAGAATGTTGTGCTGAAAACAAAATTAAGGCACACACACACACACAAAACACATACTGGTCCCCCTTAAAATCAGATCTCCAAGAGCTAACTCTGAGGTGGGGCTTATCTGAGTCAGGCTTATCTGACTCCTTAATTTCAGATGTATCCTTCTTCTCCCATTAAGCAAAAAACAAACAAACAAACAAACTTCCCAACAGAAAGGGCTCCAGAGCCTGGTGAGTTTGGCTGCCCTGGTGTCTCAGGAAACAAATACAGCCAGCTCCTCACTAACAATGTTAGCTGGGCCCACAATGAAATTTAACCTGTGACACAACTGTACTTTTCATTTAAACTTTCATTTCGAGAGAAGCAGTGTTTGGAGACCTGCAGTTTGTCCTGCTAATAAAGACAAGTGTTAGGACCTTTAAGGATGCCATTCATCTCTGGCTTTTATTAAATTCAATTTTCTTAAGCCCATGATACATTATGAAATTAGGAGTTGACATTCCTCTGGAAACAAAAATATCTATCAAACACAAATAGAAAAAACCCTCTATTACCAAGAATTTATGACTTAAAGTTGATCTCTTTCCACTTTTTTACAAGCACATGGTTTGTTTTAGATATCCGAAATGCTATTATGGATCTAGAATTTCATTAGTATTTATTATAAAATAGTAAGCGCTTCAGCCCCTGCTCTGACCAGCACCAAGTCAGCGGCCCCAGCAGATTCTCTGGAAACTTGGCCTGCGGGTTTCCTCGCTGCAGCTCCATCTTCAAACTTCCCTGCTGCTGGCTTCTCCAGCCCTGGGGAAACGGAGCCAACCGAGGCGCTCATACGCACGATCACCCTCCCGGAGAGGGGGGACAAACAAGCCTCAGCTCTGTGAGAAACGAGGGGTAACTCAGAGAGGTTACCCAAAGGTATAGGTGGATCACATGAATTTCCAGAGCTTAGGAAGATGTGGTTAAGTGCCAGCTTCTAGGGGCAGTTGCTTCAATAACGAAACTTATTCTCACTCTTTCTCCTTTTCCCTCCTCCAATTTCACCATTCCCTTAGAAGGATGAAAGAAGTTTTGGGTTTTGGGTTTTTCTTTTTTTAAGGAATAGCTGAGCATCTGCCTTTAAAAAGGTAGTACCATAAAGGAAAGAACCAGTTTGTATTTACCAGCCCTCTTTGCTTCCTCTGTTAATATTCCCACAGCTCCTTACACTTGTATGTCATTTGCATTCAATTAAACCACCTGTGCCCTACTGCGTGCAGGGCAGCGTACAGGGGCTGGAGTGGGATGTAGGATCAAGATGTGGACTCGCTGCAGGGGATGCCCACAGACTGCTGACCAGAAAAGATACATGGACGAATAGTGACCAACGCACTATGATAAATATCTTAGTGGAGGAACATCCCAAGTGTTAGGCTTTTCAGTTTACGGTGTGCTTTGAAATATATTTTCTTAGTTTACCCTTATTAATCCTGGAAGATAGGTCCTAGCATCATTATCACCATCATCATGAGGTCATAGACCAATACTACTTACCAGGCAGGGGCTGCTGGGGGTAGACAGATAAATACAAGGAGATGTGGCTCCTCTCTCTAAGGTGCCCAGAGTCTCGGCAAGGGGTAGAGGCTGAACCCAACATCCGTGGGGTCATGCGGAAAACGGAACCGTTTCATCCCTTCCATCTACTGTTTACTGTGTGTCAGACACCCTGCTACACGCAACGATCTCACTGACGCCTCCTAACAACTCATGAGGTGGGAACCATTATTATCCCCACTTTACAAATACACTAAGGCCCAACAAGAAGCTGCCATTTGCACAAGGTTATACTGCTAGTAAGGAATGGAGCTGGAACTCCAAATGGGGAAAATGAGACTTAAAGAAAGTAGGATTAGCAGCTTTCAAAATCTGAAGAGTCAAGAAAAACCTGATTCTTTTAGTATGAAAGGCTGTCTTTGAGGAGCTCCGTCTATCTCCTAAGAAGAGCGACCGCTTCAAGTTACCAGAGCAATAAATGCGAACTATCCAGGCAGAAAGTCCTAGAGGATTGCTTCTGAGCAGACACCACTATGGATGCAGGGACGCAGATGGCGCTGTGCTCCAAGCTCAGGGAGGGCAGGAACCAGGAACCTTCGGTTTGCATCTCCAGCACCCGGTTCCATTCCGGCAGACTTCACTCTCTCCACTTTCGGTGAGTAAACATATGAAAGGGATGATAAATGGCAAGACAGAAGCCAAGCACAGGCTCTAACAGATAACACTCTCCTCTGGCAGAGCTCTCCATGGGACCAGAGTGGTGAAGTGATCTACCTAAGGTGCCAAAGATGGTAAGCCAGAATTCAAATCCAGACATGGAACGCTCCAAAGCCCTTTCTACCAGATCCCCTGCCTCTCACCTCTAAGTGGTTTCTCATCCTCCCTCAACTGCTAAAAACCACCAGTGCCCCCACAGTTTTCTGTTTGCACAGACCAAGGGTTTCCTGGAACACAGGACTTTTAGGGCTAAAAGTGGGACCGTTGGTCACCCTACACCATTCACAAGTTGTATGCACCGCTGGGTTGTCCAAGAGTACAGCACCAAAAACCCAAAAGGCTGACGGTGGATGGGAATTGGCCACGACTTGATACTAAGGTCAAAGCCTTAGAATTCAGGTTTTTCAAAGTATCTATGTTTCTAAACTAATTGCATCTGCTGTGTCCCTCAATAAAATGCCAGGTGCAAATCTTTTTTTTTTTAAAGGGAGGAAAGACAGAAGGATAAAAAGGAAGCACCAAGTAAATATTCTTTTACTTTTTTAAATGAGCAGAGGTTTAAGTTGGAACAAGGGTTCTAAATGCAGCCGCTTTCTAATTGCTCAACTAGGAACCCCAGAGATTTTGTTGATAAACCGAGGACAGAGCTGCAGCAGCATTTCAAATGAAATTTCACACCCACAATCAGCAGATTAGAAGAAATAAATGTACAGGTTGTTTACAGGGTATTCCAACTCCCTTCAACTGAAGTATTTGCCGTGATAAGACTATATCTGAAGATAGAACAACAAAAGGATTTTAAGCAGGAAGGACTTGGGTTAGCCTTGGGATTCTTTGACAATGGGACTGAGGGTTTAATAGTGTAGCGAATTACAGATCTTTTCCCCAAAGCACAGATTCCCCTTTGCCTGAGCGGATGGCTCTATGGTCCTGTCTGAAATAAGGGAATGAGCAGATCATTTTTCATGGCTTTCCCCTCTCAACCTAGGAACTGGCATTCCCTCAATTTACAGACAGCAACAACTAATCTATCCCTTCCCTTCATCCTCGGAAGAAAATCTCAAAACGTGTGTGCCCCTGCACAGAAAGTTTTGATAAAATCCAAAAGCAACATTACACCATAAGGCAGAAAAAGTAGTACTTGGCAAAAATATGGGTTTTATCCAAATATTTGGTTTTTGGATAAAAGTCCCATAAATGGCAGGTCCTTTCTCCAAGGGATCAAGGAGCTTCCTGGCCACAGTGAGTGAGGAGGGGAAGTTAAGAGGGAGAGGTGAGGGCTGCACTGGGCAACGAATGGGGCATGCTTTGCTTAACAGTTTCTTCCTTGGGGGAAAAAAAGACATTTTATGCACAAGGAGCTTATTTCTTAAACAAACACTCGTGGTTTTGATTTACACCACAGCCTGCTCCTAAATAATTTATGGCGGGTTAAATTTATTGCCGAGCCCTGGCTGGCTGCAAATTCGAATTGCCAAATAATTAGATTTTAGGGCAAAGCTTATAAATTACCCGTCGATTTGTCCGGACTTGTTTGTCAGTTGCTTTGTGCTTCGGGTCATCTTTGGCATTTGGCTGTTTGGGTTTTAATTGCTGATTTACACTTTGACAGATGAGAGCTGATACTAGAAGTTTCAGGACAAGGAAGGGTAAAAAAAATCATAGCTTTAAAGGGCTGATTTTTCACCTACATGTCCCTCTTCACCCATCCCCATAGACTCCAAAGCAGTTAAAATGTAGAAAAGAGGCTGAAAATGAATGACGCTATTCTTTGTTGGGGGCGGGGAACAGTGAATTATAATTTACAGAAATCTGAATTTAAAAATATATGTTTAATATCAATAAATGAAGGAGCCCAAAAGTCTTGGAAACTGTATGCTCACTCAGGGGTGTGCATGGCTGTGCCTGCCTCTATGTGCACAAGACTCCGGATCAGCCTCAGTTCAAACATCTTTAGATATTCAACAGCAATGACTTCAGATGTTAGTGGCCGCTATGAAGCCAACCCTTCAAGGCAGCAAACCACCAAATGATTTCTTTGTAGCTACCTGTATACATATATTTGTCACGGAATTAATTGAAACAAATCTCAGGTTATGTGTAGGAGAAACGCCCCGGAGGCAGCACTAAGGGAGGGCATGGGAGCGGTGCCAAGTCCAACTTACCATTCCTTTGGAGGAAAAAAAATCTCTCTGTGTGGTGCCTGACTCTGTCCGCTATGTTGATAGAGGGTCTGCAGGCACTCTCTACGCTTCCTGGAGAACTGGGGCCTGCCTCTCATTCACCTGCTGTACCCCAATAGCTTACTATGAGGCCATGAGTCAGAATAACAGTAGTAGTAGTAATTCTACGAATAAGAGTGGACACATATAGCTGTCACATGGCAGGCACTATCCTGAGCACTTACATTTATCCTCCCAACAGTTCTATAAGATTGGTACTACTGTTAACCCCATTTTGCCAATGAGGCAAGTGAGGCATAAAGAGTACCAGGGACTTGCCCAAGGCAAGCCACACTGCAAGTAAGCGGTGGAGACTAGCCTCAAACCCAGACAGTCCAATTCTGCAGTCCATACCCTGAACCACTATGCTATGTTGCTTCTCATTTGAACAAAGTCTGCCCAGCTCCCCTCACTATGGAGGTCCATGTCCCACATTCTGCGACTTGGGCATATGCAGCCAAAGCCTATTCAGTTAATCACCCAACAAGGTGGGGAAGAGTCATGCAACATTCTTGAGATCACAAGATGAACTGGAGGGCTTGGTTAGACAAAGACCATTTTTCCAGTCAATGCAAAAACTGTACTAAAGATCCACCAGCTAGGGATGAAGAGGTGGGGTAAGTGACAGGTGACCAAGCCAGGCCCAGACCCACACAGGCAGGCAGAGGGTTCTGATCAGGCAACTTGGGTAAGAACCCAGAGAGGCTGGCTGGCCTTCAGGAGGCCTTGTTCAGTAACCCCATCCATAGCTCCAGGGGCTCCTGGTCTTGCCACAGAAGCCTGCATCCCCATGGGAAGCTTCACGGATTCCCTGTTCTCTGTCCACATCTGACACCCAGATGCTGGGACAGGGAAATGGTTGTGCTAGCATGATAGCAGATTCTGAAAATCATTGGCGTGTAAGCGAGCAATACACAGACCAACATCCTGCCCACAATGTGCTGAACACCTTCTCACACACTGGCTCGTCTGATCCCATCTCTGTAAAGCGGGCAGGAATTACTATCCTATTCTATGGAGCAGAAAGCTAAGGCAGTCAGTGTTCTCAACACTTGCTCCCTCATAGGCAGCATCCCTGCAACTGAGAACTTAATGGACACACAAGTGCCTGGCCTCCATCGCAGACTTTCTGAATCAGAAACCCAGGGGGTAGGGCCAGAGATCTGTGTTTTTACAAGCCCTCCAGGTGATTCTGATGCTTGCCCAAGTTTGAGCAGTATCCTGAGGCACCAACTTGGGGGCTCCTCACCAATAACACCAACCACCACATTCCACACGTCATGGACTTCCTTTAAGGACCACCCCAGCATTGTCTCTAGTTATGTGAGAGTAGACCTTATCACAATGGCAAGTTTCATCCCATTCATTAGTCCCTTAGTCCTCCAGCCCCAACTAACTACCAGTTCCTTTGAGTTGATCAGGTGGCTTTTCATTCAAATGCTTCTAGTGGTGGAAAAAAAACTATGGATAATGCAGGTTGTCCCTGGATCCCATTCCAATACTACAATCTCAACCCATGGCTCTCAGTCTGCATCACGCTTTTGGAGAGCAAGATTCCAAGCTTGCTAGACAGTTAACATCCTATCCACCTAATCATCACCACCTACCTCCCATAGGCCAAGGGCCAAACAGTTCATCCAACAGATCCCAGAGGAGTAACCACCTACATCACCACTAAAGAACTCACCTGTATCAGTTCTCCCTGATACGGACTTTCAGCTCACAGCATCCCATTTACAACCACCCCAGGCTCCACACTCCACTCCTTACCAAATCGCCTAGCACCGCCGACTCCCAAGAGCCCACTAGTATCCACAGGAGCTGTGAGCTCAACAACGCGTTCGCAGTTCCTATTCCAGCTAAACAACTCTGCCCCAGCCTCACCATGGACCCTGCATGCTCTTTCCTTTCAGCAACTTCGGCATCTCCAAACAAGAATCTCTGCCAGCATTTAGCCTTCTGACCAGACTGTGACCAGAAGGACCTCCCCAGGACTAGACAATGACCACAGCACACATGATAGATCTGCTGTGCTGCCCATAGACCAAGATCCCCCACTATGTACAGGGATCGGACCGAAACAGCAGCCCATCCCAAGGTACCTCTACTTCAGGGTTAAAGCCTCCCTGTTGTCTGTCTCTCCCTCCAGGGTCTACTTGACTCCTTTCTGATTCTCTCAGCACCTAACAGGGCTCTGCTTGTGGTAGCGCTCAGTACGCACAAACCCTTCTCTCCCTGTCCCGGCCGGCCTGCCCTTCGGCTGCAGACCTGCCAGCCTTTGGGGCTCATGTCAATCTGGAAACACTCTCATTTCAGGCTTTTAGGCTATAGCTTAATTTCACAGCTAAAGTTCAAAACATCACATCAACGTATGACTGTGGGGGCTTTTTAAGTATCATGAACCCAAGATAAGAGAATAAAATATAATCATCCCAATGGCATCTTAATTAAAATGATGCAGGATCCTCTCCCCCAACAAGACACCAAGATGGAGAAAGCATTTGCTAACATCAGTTTCCTCACGTCAAACAACTGACATCAGTCTACAACATAAGAAATGTAATCAATATCGGGAGAAAAAATAAACAAGACAGGATAGGGCACAGGAAAAAAATGAAGCCTGTGGGCTTAGCCTAACTACTCCTCTGGAATTCACTTCTCCACTACCCCTTCCTGACCCGGCTTCCTCTCCACGGCTGTGCACCTGTTGCTGCTGCTCAGAGGGAGAGCTCCACCCCCACCCCCTCCTCGCCTTCCAGTCATCTCTGCTGTAGCAAATCTTCCCTTGTTACCCAGGCCTCCTGCCTCTTCATTAATCCTTCCTTCCCAACCGTTCATCTGTTTGAAGGGTATAAACCTCCCTGATCTATGGAAGGTGGGTCTTCCCGAGGGTCTCCTAGCAGATCCAGATCCAAACTGCCAGTACTTTGGAGGTGGGGGTGGGGTGCCATGTCATTCTCCAGCCCTAGCCTCTCTCCAGAGAGAGGCAGCAGCCTAACCTACCACTGCCTTCAAAGGCAGCAGAGGCAGCAGAGCCCTCCGTGAGGATGCCTGAAGGCCTCAGCTCAGGTATTTCGACATTGACCTTCACCCTTTCTGCTCACACTTTATTGGCTAAAATTCTCTTAAACCCCTTCAAACCTTTGTAATCTCACTCACAGCATCCCAACAAGACCTTCTAGCCTGAGTGTGAGAAATACCATGCCACTGATACAGATAAACCTACAAACGAAATGGTGAAATATCTGCTGGGTTCCGAGTCTGCATCTTCCCTCTTCCTCATTTTCAATATTCTCACCAACAGGCACACGACTCCGTTCCATTTTTTCAAACTCAGCTCAGTACCTCCCGGATAGCTCTGAGCTCTCGTCTCCTAGGTTTCTCTTACCAGGAACCCTATGCGACCCTGCCCTAAACTGCAATTGATCAATCCCCTCCTTCGTGCCCCACTGCACCAGGCACTTACCTATGTGACAGTAGTTACACTGCTAAATGGTGTCTACTCCCTTCAAGTATGAGCTCCTTGAGGGTAGGGACCATTTTCTACTTGTCTTTATATCCCCAGCATCTAACACAGAGCTTGAAGTCGCTATCCAAAGAATAAAAGAAAAAGCCTTTTCATTGCTTCTAAGGTGGTTACAATAAGGTCCTCCCCATTCCTTTGCCCATGTCTGGTATGGTCATCTCCAACAAAAACCTGAAAGGGCAGCTCAGTGTCACCCTCAGTTTACAGTTCCTGACTTCATTCACCCTTTATCAATGGCCCTATTCTTTAGAGCTCTTCCCCATCACCAACCTTAGCCCAGTGTCTAACAAAATCAGCATTCCAACAGCCGTCTCAGCCTTGGGGGGGCCACCAGGATAATAAGAGGCTGGCGGGAAGGGAGAGAATGCTTCCTGATTTGTACTAAATTATGTGATGATTTTGTTACCAGTGACCCAGTGCTCCCCAAGGAAAGTTCCTGGCCCCACCCCTAGGCAACTCCACAGACTAACTACGCACCATGACGACTTAAAGGTAGAGGGCAGAGAAGCTGTCTGAATAGAGCAAATAAACTCTCTTCGATCATGTAACACCACCATGCATCAGTTCTCCGTGCCCCGAGACGTGTATTTGGCTTCTCCATTCCTGTGTGTGCTCCACATAAAGAAGGGGCCTTCGGCTTTCAGGTGAAGTCACAACAGGACTAAGATGCAGAGAGAGCAAATGCTTGTTCCCTTTCAGGGAGCAGTCGTGAGGAGTCACAGGGAGAATCAGGGGGAGGGCCATCCCTGCAAGGGACCACCAGGAAACAGCAGGGGGAGGGGGAAGCACCTCATTTATGGAAGCAGCAATGAAAAGGACAAAAGGGCCTAGTGAGCTGCCCCATTCCCACCGCCATCACTGGCCACCAATAGAGGAATTCATTCATAGTGACCCTGAAAGAAGAGAGGTGTTAAAGCAGAGATATAACTAAAAAGAAAGGCAATAACTGGTCTGATGGGCAGGGGGAAAATTATTCCAGGAGTCGGGAGCCTGTGCAAGAACACTTACGGCTCACACAGTCGTCATAACTCAGCCCCCTCAAGCATTTTGTGCTCTGCTTATGGTGTTAACTTTAATGTCTTAACATATAACACCATCCGCACTAACACAAAATACTACACACGCCAGATGAGGCTGAGTTATAGTTGCTGTGGGAAGCATAACTTTGAATTTCCTGATTTTGGTGCATTTAATCTCAACCATAATGTTACATTAACGTCGGTTTTGCATTTCATTTCCCAGTTTAGAAGAATAGCATCAGCGCCTTTGCCTGTCTGTACAGAAAAAAAGTGCAGGCTGACGGGGGCCACAGCCAGACAGACCACAACCCAACAACTGGGCTCTCCTGCTCAAAAGCCTGGCCCGACCCCTCCCGTGTGGAGGAGCTGCAGCCAGGACAAGTGAGTGGGGAGGGAGGGGTGGGTCCTTTCTCTAGGAAACTGCTCTCCATTCACTGGGTGTGTGCAGGAATCACACGAGTGGGGAGAAGGAGAGGCCAAATACAGACCAAGAACACTATGCGTGCATTGGGTGGGGGTTACGAAGTGGGGGGATCCTGCCTTTCAGCCTTGAATGGAGGTGAAGGGAACCCATATAGTTTCATTTGTAGGGATCTTAACCAGTTTTCTATGAAGTTTCTTTTTAATGTCTCTCTCATAAAGTTTTCCAAAATGTCTCTCTCACAAAGGACTAGTAACGATGTGCCAGCTCTAAGTCATACCGAAATTCTCCAAATGCCTCTCTTCTATATAATTCCTTCTCATGTCGCCACCCTCTCTCTCACCCCACCCTCCCAAAATAACCTAGCATCTGGACAATTTTCTATAAGAAAGAAACTCCTTTGCTCATAGTTCTAACTCGAAATGCAGATGGAGTCTCTTTAAGGTTCCCTTTAAAAAAAAGAACAAAACCCTTGTGGACGAAGACCAAACACGAGAAAAACCCCAACCCCATAAGTCATCTTTCTCCAAAGTCGCGGGCCCTTGAGCCCCTGAACACAGACCAGAAGGACAACAGTCAGCAGCGCTGCTACAGGGCAGTAGGAAAAAGACCGTACCGCGGAGCCTGGGGGGTGGCCAGAGGAAAGCCGGGCCGGGAGGGAGGCAGCAGCCAGGACTTCCCACCTGCTGTGTGGTGGCCTATACTTTGCTTTCCTGTTACATCTGCTTTGGTCTTTTTTGAACACTGAGGTGTTGAGACAACTGCCCCCGGGGTTAAAGACGCACAGTTAAAGATCCACCAAAGCTTGCAGGCTGTTCCCTGGGCCCGGAGGTCACCACCACCACCGGATGCACACCAAAATGAGCGGCGTGACCTCTGCTAGCAGGATGAAGGAGCCACAATTCTTGCAGGCCATGTAAAAACCTCCTTCCAAACCAGGAGACAACTCCTAAAGCAAGAAAGGAATCGTATTCCTCAAATTGAGGGTCTGTAAAGCATTTTAAACTACCTAAATTAAGATTTAAGTGAAAAAAATGTCTTCAAATGGAAAAACAGTCTCATATTCAACCAATACCTATTATGTTCATCTGAATCAAAACATGTGAAACAAAATATGTGCAAAAAACAGAAAGTGAAAGCCTGTGACTGGCAAACCAACCATTCCTGTTTCACCCAGCTGAACAGAGTACAAAAATACACAGCAAAAGTGATGACGAATGGTACATGTGATGGTAAACTATCACAGTTTACCATGTTTATAACCAATACCGCTCCTTACCCAAGCACAACAGAGCTTACACCTGTTAGTTTTTCACAGTGGTATTCCTTCAGGACAGTCCCAACAGGGTGACTCAGGGACTTCGGAGAACCAGAGGCAGATGAGAGAATGAATCCAATAACAAGCCTCCAGATAGGCCCTGGCCCAAAATTTGTTTCTGCCCCCGCATAACGAGGGGTATGCCACACTCCCGTAAGAATCGGAAGTGTCTCCTGCAGGGGCCCTGAGGACTGAAAGCTCCTGGGAGCCAGGCATGAGGGGGGCGGAGTCCGGTCCAGGAGCCATGCAGACCTGCCCACGGTCTCTCTGTCAGGTGGACGACCCCAAGCCATTCAGAGAGCGCACTAGGGCAGGCCGGTCTAACTGGCACACCATTTTCCAGTTCTTTCACTGTCTCTTCAGAAGTTCATTCCACATCTCATTCTTTTCTGATTCCATCTAAATTCCTTTCTTTTTGTCCTTATTAAAACAAAGAGCAGTTATTATCATATTCCTTGGAACAATTACTTCCCATATGATGAATTAATTTAGTCTGGATGAGAATCAGTCACTAAAACCATATTCAATTTCTTTTCTTCCTAAGTCTTATTTTTGTGCTCCTAATGATTTCTGTTCCTCTTATCCTGAGCTTTTCTAATTTTTCCACTGTCCTTGTTGACCAGAAGACCAAAATAGCAGAGGCCCTAAGGAGAACCTGAACTATGAGGACCTCAGGGGAAGGATGCTGTACGATCTGGGACTGACAGGTTCTCCAGTCCACCTTCCAATCTTTCCCTGAATCCTTTCAGGATCTTGCTACCTGCAAACTTCAGGGAAGTTTTTTTTGTTTGCTTTTTTTAAAGCAGAAGGGGTTGAGGGGCTTTACATTGCCACTAACAACAGGTCTCAAGTCTCTCCTGAGCTATGCATCCCTTTCCCGAGATTGGTTCAATGGGTAGTCCAGCAGAGCTGCCTGGCCCCAAACTCACCTTCCTACCTGTTGATCACAGCATTGTAGAGGCTTAATGAAGTAGAGATGCATTACATTCATCACTTGCCCTAGATCCACTCAAATCCATCACTATGTCACAGCAAGAAGTTAGATTGATCTGACAGGATTTGCTCTTCTTCACAAACCCATGTAAGTTATTACTTAGTACCCTATGCTCTTCTAGCTGTTTGTTGATTGATTATCTGACGATCAGGTCAAGTATCTTCTCTGGAATCACAGTAAACTAACGGGTCTATAATTTCCAGGATCATTCGTATTCCCCTTATACAGATAAGCAAGACAGCAGATGCTTCTTCCCGAGTTCTCTAAAGCAGCAGCTAATGCTTTCCTAATAATGAACCGGGGCAGCCAATTCCTTAAGTGCCCTTGGAATCACATCATCAGGGTTCATTGATTCTGTAGATAATCTTTAATCGGGCCAGATCCTAGCAAAGGGCATGAAGCCCCACCTCTGCCTAAGTCTGAAAGACCCTGGTGCCTAAGTCTGGAAAGGAAGTTGGTGACATAAGTGATTTAAATCTGTACTGCATTATGTCTTCAACACTGCAATAAATAAATAAATAAATAAAACCAATGACCTTGAAAGAGAGATGAAAGGTGATACTGACAGACCAAACTGAGACAAGAATCAGGCTTCACCTTCAGCAACATTGGTAGGACCCTCTGCAGAACAAGAGAAGAGAGCTACATAATTATCTGAGCTCACACCCGAACTGAAAGTTCAGAAACAAACATACAAAGGCATGTGCCAGGAGGCAGAAAGCTGGAAAGGCCGTAAGGGAGGTGCCAAGCAATCCTGAAGTTCAGATTCTCATCAACACATCAATAGGGATGTGTTGGATTTCAGACTGTATACCAGTAAGGGAAATAATATGGTATATTAGGATATAAATCCCTGATTCCCAGCCTAAGAGAATCTACATAACCAAAATTCCTACCCACCACCCAGGCACACGCATCATAGAATCTCCAGTAGTTCCGGGAGACACAGAAGGCCCTACAGCATGGGCTCAGAGAGGAAATGTGGCTCAAGTAGCTCCCAAACTGTATTCCCTTTTATACAAACTTCCTTGCCTAGGACATGCTCCTCGATGTGCTCCCGTCTTCCCAAACCTCAGCAGGCCTGATTCCAATGCCTCAAAGGCAGACTACTACTTTAAAGGAGAATAGGAAAGAGAAGAAAGGGGGAGGAAAAGGGATCGTGGTATCCGCTTTATGGATAGCAATCTACTATTCTAAAGAAAGGACATCTTCCTGGAAAAAAATCAATCATGAGAAATGAACCCAGTTTACCTCTGAATGGACACTCCTCCCTGTCTCCCACATGCCTGATGCCATAGTCCTGTTTTCTCCCTCCCCCTGACCATGCCCAGACCAACATGTTTGTGCATTCCAGAATTACACACCTGACAACCCAGGCCCACAGGGAAGAGTTACGGCCCTAGAGCTGGGCATACCCAAGGTCCCCACACAACAACAAACTGCCATATCAGTTCCCAATCATTTCTCCAAAGCAAACACCAAGCACTCCGAGGTCACCTAGCATAGGCACCCCTCTACTGCTAATCCAAGCTTCCTAGCAGCAGTACCATAAAAGGGCTCTGAATATAGTTGGTGACTAAGGAAAAAAAAAAACAAGTAAAAAAATGTTCCTTGACAACAGACCAACAATGGTACTTGTTCAGGTTATCTAATATTGCCTAACAAATCATCCCAAAAGTTAGTGGCATGAAACACCAATAATCATTTGTTATCTCTCAGTTTCTGTAAGCCAGAAATTCAGGAGTGGCTCAGTTGGCCAGTCTGGCTCAGGGTCTCTCCCGAGGGTGAAGTCAGATGTCCACAGGGGCTGGAGTTATCTAAAGGCTTGACTAGGACTGGCAGACCCACTGCCAAGAGAGCACCAAGAAACACGACTGGCGAGCTGGTACTGGCTTTCAGCTAAGAGCTTCAGTTCCTGTGCACATGTGCCTCTCCACAGGGCTGCCTCAATCCTCATAGCATGGCGGCTGACTTTTTCCAGAACAAGTGCCTCAAAAGAGCAGGTGGACTGCAATGCTGTTGACTTAGCCTCAGAATGTCTCTTACACTATACTGTATTGGTTATACAGGGCTAGCTCTGACTCAGCGTGGGAGAGGAATTACTAAGGGCATGCAGCTCAAGAGGCGAGGATTGCTGGAGACCATCTTGGAGGCTGACCACAATAGCAATAGCAGAATAAGGAAAGAGGGAAGGAAAAAGAGAGAGGAAGGGCAGGACGACAGGAAATATTTTGATTCCCAAAGGCTGAGGCCAGAGAGAAACAATGTGCCCCATTTTCTCCAGAGACTTCTCAGGTCTACCTTACGCTAGCATGCCTGAACCAAGTCCTGCTTCCTAGGCGGGAACTCCAGATGAGTAGCTAAGAGCCAGGAAGACATGAGAAAGTTCTTCTGGGTCCCAGGAAGCAAGACTGTCCTCCCTCCCTCCTTACCACCCCACCTTTTCTGAAGCAATGATGCAACAGTTACCTGAGGTTGAATCTGTGGCTTGTCGCACGTGGCCTCAAAGTCCAGCACTAAAAAGTAGTGATACCTCTGGGGAGGGAAGGACACCATTGCCGCCATGGATGCGCCAAAGCCGTGGGCCGCCAGCTTTCTGGTGGATATGGAGCAGAACTCCGGAACACCACAGGGAGAAAATAAGTGGGAGCCCAGCACTTTTCTTGCTCTTGAAAGTAAATATGAAGAAAATCGAGCTGCTCCAGTCTGCAAAGGCGCTAGCATTGAACATCCAGAAGCATCTAAAACTTAGGGGAGGAAAATTTAAAAACAAAACAAAACAAAACAAAAAAAACAGAGAGCCTGGGTTACTCCCCTCCCACGGTGGCCCTGTTCTATCTAGTTTTCAGGAATAGTCACACAACATGAACCACTCCCCAGTTTGTTTCTGGGCCCCTTTTCTAAATCACAGTATTTATTACTGAAGTTCAAGACCCTAATACTGGCCACTGCAGCATTATGACAGCCTGGCGTTTCCCCATTCATTCTCAGAACAACATGCAATGCTGGCCTTCATTTTTAAATGGAGCTCTAAAGTTTAAAAGAGAGAAAAATTCTGTGCTCACTTCTCAGGTGGTGACAGTTAAGATTAAAGCTAAGGTTCTCAAAGCATGAGGTGACCCCGTTGCACAGTGAGTCCTGGGAGCTAAGTACACTCAGACAGACAGCGAAACGCCCAAGATTCCCTCCTCAGTTCCATTCTGAGCCATTTGCCCCTAGCTTTCCTGTCTGTATCTTAACATCTCCGTGTACCGTCCTCCCTTCCCCAATGTGAAAGCAAACAGAGCCAATCACAGGGGAGCTTGCTCACGGTGTACTGCAGATTCCCCAGCCCCCAAGCCAGTAAGTGGCACCCTGGGACAGCGAATATCGCCTGCAGAGCACAGCTGCCAACTGCCTTAGGCTTTCCCATTTGCTGCCTTTAGACTCACTCTCTACTAGGAGTCTTGAATGACTGCAGGACTTTTTTAAATAGGGAAGAAAAAGAGAAAACCCAGATGTGGCAGTAATAGGAGCATTTCTAAAAGTCTAGTAAATTTCTGAGTGAACATGTGCAAAAAAAAAAAATCCAAATGACTTTTCAAGTTTTCCCTTTAAATTTGCAGAATGTCTGCTCCTTAGAGGGCTAACTAAATATAAAAATCAAAGCCTAAGTTTTAAATAACTCAAGTTTCCTTTTTACAAAAAGGAACAAAGCAGAAATGTTGTGTTTTCCCCTCTTTTATACCAAATACTCAAATTCCCTAAAAATCAAACAAGAGATTTCACTGCCAGTACAAAAATGGCCATAGTTTATGCCACTCTGGAAACCCACTCTTACAGAGCCAAAAGCTTGCCTCTGAAAGGCTGCAGACGGGCACTTTCTCCTTCACATGGGTAGAGGAGAGCAGTCTGTGAAGTCCAGGGCATACTCAAAGGCAATGAGGCATTATTGCTTGTGTGCACATGGGACAATACCAAGTAAGTATCACTTCTCATCCTGCCTCTCCCCTGACCCACCAAATGAGCTACAATAACCTGCCTGTGTATTTATTAGGGTATTTGCCAGTGTGCATCCTCGATTCCCTATCCCCATAGTGAGATTCCACACGGATGCAGTGGAGCTAAGACTGAAAAGTATTTTAAGTTCTTCATGTATCCCGCATTAGCACAGTGCTCATTTTCACCATAGCTCCACAACCTCCCAAAAAATGCAGCCAAAACTCAGCTCAGGATAGAAAAAGGTGGCTTGAGTTTCATTAGGGAATTCCTCAGAAAGGCAAATGGGCCAATGTCCCTTTGAAAGCTGGAATCCAAAATAACTGTTCACACCAAACACGCCTGAACAGTATGGCAGCCTTGATGAGATGGGAGACACCGGTCTGCTCACATTACGCATTCCAGTTTGGATCTAAAGTCCCTCGGGGCATTGGAACACTTCTCTAACCCCTTGAAATCAGGCCATGCATAACGACTTCTTAAAGTCTTAATGTTCTCCAACATGTAAATATAGTGTACAAAGTGTATATATAGTCAACCAGCACCCATGTACCAGATGCTATAGGCAATTAAGTGTCATGATTAAGGAGGGCTTCCAGGTTTGAATCCTGGCTACACCGGTTATGTGCCATGGCGCCATGGGCCAGCTCTTCTTCACGCCTCCCCTGTGAAATGGCAATAACAGTTCCTACTCTGTAAGTGAGACTGAAATGAGAGGACACGCACAAAGCACTAAGAGCAGTGTCTGGCTCAGTAAGTATTAGTTTACTATTGGGAGAATCCAAGATGGCTGCAGAGTAGGTAGAAGCTACACTGACCTCCTCCTTGTACCACTGGATTTGCAACTAATTTATGGATCGATATTAGTTTACTGTTATTGATCTATAAGTTACTACCTTATTGGGCTATGCCCACATAGGCAAACCTGGATCCCCCATATTTTGGACCTATAAATCTACTTAATGCAAAAGGCAACCTCAGAGATTAACATTAATGTCTCCTACTTCCTAGAATGCTCTAGACCTCTCATACAGCATATTATATATGTCTTATCCCCTTCCACAGACGATAATATTGATGGCCAGAGGTCCTCTTGTCTGCAGGCCTTGCTTTTCTCATCCAGTTTCACCCACATCGAATAGCTTCTCTTGCAGGAAGTCTTGAAGGAAGACATTAGGAGACCAGGCCTCCATATGTCAGCAGTCGCTAGGTTCTATACTTCCCTCACTTCTAAGCATCAAGTTCAACTCAAGACAAGAAACAGAGGGCACCTCTTCCTCTTTTCTTCCTGAAAAATTCAATCTAATGGCTTTAGAGCCATTAGTTGTAGCAGAGGAAGGTAGGTGTCAACAACAGTTGGAGTGGGGGGAGCATAAGGGTCTGGAAGCTAGTATGAGAGTGCAAGTAGGTGAGGAGGGCATCCATACAGATGCAGGAAGGGGTGTGGAAGGCATCCACGGGGCAGTGGGGGAGGGGTCTGATGCAGGGAGTCATGGGCACAGTAAAAAGGCAACCAAGCGGGGGGCGGGGAAGAAAGGTGATCACAAT
>PVKM010007410.1:0-41594 GCA_004027735.1 Carollia perspicillata | reverse complement strand
ATATCTTAGAAGTGAATTTGTTAGGAGCAGGTTTTTCCTTGATATAGGTTTAAATGGCTCCTAAAACCCAGTTATAAAAAAACAAAACAAAACGTGTACCTCTTTTATGCTAAGTTAAAGTGGACTCCAGTTAAATGTTAAAAATTTAGGTTCTGCCCTGGCCAGGTGGCTCAGTTGGTTGGAATGTTGTCCTGATACACCAGAAGGCTGTGGTTTCAATTGCCAGTCAGGGCACATGGCTAGGTTACAGGTTCGATCCCTGGTCAGGGTGGCAACCCAGTGAGGTTTCTCTCTCACCTCTGCCCAGTGTTTCTTTTTTTCTCTCTCTCCCTCCCTCCCCACCACCCGCTCTCTCAAATCAATAAAAGCATATCCTTGGGTGAGGATTTAAGACAATGCTCTCGTATTGAGGCCTGCGCAGCTCCCAACCTGGCCGTGGTTTGGAGTTGCTATCTGCCTCATAAAGCAAAGTAGAGGGTTTGTCTTCTGGGAAGACTAAGTGGTCTTCTCCTCTGAAAACGCCTACTACATAGTTGGTTTTGACATGTTTCAAGAATAGGAGGGCAAGGATCAGGGCCCCACAGGTTTGGGTTTTCATCAGAGGTAGAGAAGAGAGTGGTTATAACCGTAAAGTGCAGAGTGGTGTGTGGTTACGTCTAGAACATGTCACTGTTAACCTAGCCTGGGCTTCGTGGCGGTCATGGAGGTTGATTCCTTGGTAGTAGAATACTAATAAAAATACAGTTTCTAAAATGCTTATAGACACCCAATTTTGTATGTACCTCCAGAGCCACTACAGTTCAGTCACACTCAGCTTCACAACCCCTCTGTCAGGTAGTTCTGTTCACAGATTCAGTGGCAAGTACAGGCTTGTGCACAAAGTAAAATTTCAATTTCTGGCATCTTTACCAGCAGCTAATTACTTGGAACCTTTGAAGTATGTGGAAGTTGTAGAAATCCCATTTTTGTACTGTTTTCAGATGGCTCTGTTGGGTACGTAAGGCTGTCTGGACTTAGAAGTTGTCACAAGACTTAGGAATAGACTTGTACAAACAGCACCGACTCCATTAAGGGTTCTTAGAATGGTAACTGTTGTGGACCTTTTCCTTTGAAGGACCATAGAGCAGCCTGTAAACCGGTATCTCAATGTTGTTACAGGTCTCGGAGGAACGTGTGTGAACGTGGGCTGCATACCGAAGAAACTGATGCACCAGGCAGCTCTGTTAGGACAGGCCCTGAGAGACTCTCGGAACTACGGCTGGAAAGTCGAGGAGATGGGTACGGGGCGAGCGGCGGTTCCCTTTGTGCTTTGGGGGAGTTCGAGCCGTGATCTCTCAGTGCATCACCCATTTCTGTGAGACTAGCAGTAACCTAGAAGTGGTTTTTATTGTTCACATTTTAAAAGGATAAAGTCACTGCAGTTATCCTGTGTCAGGTGGCTACACAGCTATAATGGTAAGAACAGATATAGCACTTGGAGTGTCTTTCTTTAATAGAAAACCAGAATTCTTTCAAATAAATTCTCATCATTAGAGAGTTTCATAGGAGAGTACAAGTTACATTTACTGTCTTTTGAAGCCATGCATTTTTCTTGATCGAGAGAAGTCTGTTTCATGAGCTGGTATTTTGGGGGTGGAGAGAGATGGTTTGCCTGTTGAGAAGAGAGAGGATGGTTAGTCTTTGTCGAATTAAAAATATCTAGAGGGCCCTAGGAAAGCTGAGGAATGGGTTGACTTTACAAAGTACGTTGCATTATCTGGGAGGAGAATAACATGAGGACTGGCGCAGCTTCATGGCTCATTAATGACCTAGGTCACTGTGTCCTCCAAGTGTGAAACTGCAGCCCCTGCCTGAGTTTAGTTTTGAGATCTGTGGGTTATGGGACAATCGAGGGAAACTCTTCCAGCCATAGCTAGGGTAAATTATTTTGTGGTTTTTTTATTTTTTATTTTTTAGTTTTAATTAATAGTTTATTATTTAAAAAATGAAAACAAAAACCCCAAGCATAAATACATGCTTTGAAAAACTTTGCTTTCACTCAAACTGGTCATGCTTCCTTTACTGGTGCTTTTCTTTCTCATTTAAAATCAACAGTACTTTTTTTTCCAAGTCTGAAATCTTAGAAATCAGTTCCTTTAAAAGTTTTCCTGGGGTTATAGCTCTTTCCTCAGACTCTTAGAAGGCTGCTTCCTGGGTCCTTAGAATCTTAAAAAGATAAGAGGTAAGTACAGGCCTCTGCTGAAGGTGAATTTTATTAATAGGCCCAACTGAGTTGTCGAATCTGATAGACTCAGTAGCCAGGTGGGTGGTAAAATAACCTGGTAAATTTGATGTCTACTTTCCAGCAAAAGAATATCCCCATCACTGTCATGTAACAGTAATAAGCCACTACAGTCAGAGTCCACATCTGTCCATTAAAACCAGCAAAAACTCCCTGAATTTCACAGTCTTAAAAATTAAAAGTTATTTATCTTATTTGTCTATTCTTACAAAAATTACTTGTCCAACCTATTTATCAGTTTCACCTTTTGTGTTTCGTCCCCCTTTCCAGATTGTAAAGTAGAAATACAGTTTTCTGTCTTTATACCTTTCACCTCTTGTACTTGTCAGCAGCAGAAGCAATAATCCTGTCGTCTTTGATGAGGGCCGAAGCGCTGTGCCCTCTTGTTAGATTCCCTCCCCCTTCGGAACTCAAGCCTGGTGGTTTGTTTATTATGGTTATCTGCAGCTTTTCTCATACAACCTTGGGCTTTCTGAAGGAAACTGGGGCCTAGCTGTGAGAACCAGGGCTGAGCTTTGTGGGAGTGGCCCGCCAGGATCCCCCACTGAGGGAGCAGTATTGCCTCCCTTTTTTTGGTGCTTAAAATGATTGTGAAGAATCAGTGGGTTTAGGCAAGTGTTTATGTCTTTAGATCTTAAAGGAAGAAGGAAACTTGGAAATTTATTTTTCAAATGTGAAACCCCTGGAGGTTGCTGATCAATGTTCCCATAAAGGCTGATTTTGCATTTTTCAAATAGAAACACATATAATCTTGTGTCCTTGAACAAAGCACAGTGCTCCAGTTTTCTGGGAAGGCTGTCTTCTCTGCTCCCAGCTGGAGAAGGAGGAAGGGGACCTGGGCTGGGCAGTACTGCAGAATCTGCCTGGAGGCGGGGGAGCGACAGGTCTGGGACTCCGCCTGTGATCTGCCCTTTTCCTAAAGCTCCAAATGGAGAACGGACAGAGGAAGTCTCAGGCCTTAAAAAAACAAAATTACTTGAGCTCAGTTGTGTACACTGAATGGATGGGTGGTCCTTTCTGGAAGATTTATGGGCTCTATATTTTTTCAGATTTCTCTCTTTGACTTCTTTGCTGAAGTGTTAAATATACATTTAAAATATTAAGTATTTTGGAAGTTTTAGAATCCCATTGTCAATACAAAGAAAGCCAGCTAGTTCTGGCTGGTGTGACTCAGTGGATTGAGCCCCCGCCTGTGAACGGAAAAGTCACCAGTTCAGTTCCCAGTCAGGGCACATGCCCAGGTTGCAGGCCAGGGCCCCTGTTGGGGGCGAGGCAATAGATTGATGTATCTCTGTCATTGATGTGTGTGTCTCTCTCTCACCCTACCCCTCTCTCTAAAAGTAAATAAATAAGATCTTTAAAAAAAAAGAAAGAAAGAAAAAGAAAGCCAGCTCATTGGTTTGACGTCGGGGTCTTGCAGTTTGGGGATATATTCTATCACAGTGTGTGTCTGTGTCTGCCACTGGGTTAGTGTACAGCCTGGGGCAAGCCACCCCTCCTTCGTTTCCCTGTGTATGTAACAGAAGTAATTCATGCCCCTTCAGGTGCTTTGAAGTCCACATGGAAGGTGCACTGAAAATGTTAAAGATACGAAGTAGTTTTGCTAGTCTGACTACTACTAAAACTAGTTTTCGTTTTACTAAAACTAATAAAACTACTAGTTTTACCAGTCTGACATACCCTATAAGGGTATGGCCTGGCTCTCTGTAGTGGGCTGGGGGCGGATGAGCAGCAACAGAGTTGGCTTAAGATCCATTTGTGGCCCTGGCTGGTGTAGCTCAGTAGATTGAGCGCGGGCCTGTGAGCCAAAGGGTCACCAGTTCCATTCCCGGTCAGGGCACATGCCTGGGTTGCAGGCCAGGCCCCCAGTAGGGGGCACGGGAGAGGCAACCACACATTGATGTTTCTCTCCCTCTCTCCTTCCCTTCCCCTCTCTCTAAAAACAAACAAATAAATAAAATATTTATATATTAAAAAAAGGATCCAGTTGCCATGGTGGGCACAAGAGCACACCCAGGTGAGACACGAGTCCTGCCTGGCCAGCTCGAGGTGACGTTCCAGTGGCTCAGCATTGGATTTCAACTGTTTTGTCTTGTTTTCTTGTGCAGTTAAACATGACTGGGAGAAAATGACAGAAGCTGTACAGAATCACATTGGCTCCCTGAACTGGGGCTACCGGGTGGCTCTGCGGGAGAAGAAAGTCACTTATGAGAATGCATATGGGCAGTTTGTTGGTCCTCACAGGATTAAGGTAATGGTGGTGGACAGCCTGAGGAGCTTTTGTTTGTGTTAAGCTTTGGCTGGAGGTCGGGGAGGAAAAGAGAAGGTGATTATCCTAGTGAAAGTAATAGCCACTGTGACCCAGAGTTGTCCAGTGTGGTGATTTTGCCGTCACATCTTCGTATGGGGCTTTTGTGGTGGTGCGGTAGAGCGTCAGAGTACTAGGTCCAGGGCCAGCCAGACTACCTGGCTTTGAGCCTCGGCTCTGCCGCCTACTAGCATTGTGACCTTGAGAAAGTCCCTTACTTACTCTGAGCCTTAGTATCTCTAACATATTACCAAATTTTTATGAGAATCAGATTGGACAGTGAGGTGAATAGCCTTTGTTAACTATAACTTCTATGAGATAACTATTAAAAGCTGACGTATTGGTTTCTTTGTAGACAACAAATAACAAAGGCAAAGAAAAAATCTATACAGCAAAGAGATTTCTCATTGCTACTGGTGAAAGGCCACGTTACCTGGGCATCCCTGGTGACAAAGAACACTGCATCAGTAGGTAAGGACGACATTTCAGCAAAGAAAAACCATGGTGGATTTATGGTTTTGCTTTTTTCTTCGAACCCATTTTGTCTATTTTCTGGAACTTAGCCAATTTTGGGGGGCGGGGCCGTAGTTTTGCTCAAAGGGGCAGAGGATTGGGAAAAAGAGAAAGGAAAAATTATTTTAGGCAAGAGAACATTTAAAAAATTCAATACTCTAAACATTGGTCATCTCACCACCCAGAGTTTATATCACTGCTGACATACAGATATGTGCTTGTGTTGAAAGTTACATTTGTGTGAGCATATTTTATAAAAGTATAACGTAAAACAAGATGGGGCCCTGGCTGGGTGGCTCAGTTGGTTGGAGTGCTCCTGGCATGCCAAGGCCGCAGGTCTGATTTCTGATCAGGATCCACACCTGGGTTGTGTGTTTGGTCCCTGGTTCAGGGTGCGTTCGGGTGACAACCAATAGATGTTCCTCTCTCACATCAATCTTTCTTTCTCCCTCTCTCTCTAAAATCGATGAACATATCCTTGGGTGAGGATTACAACAAAACAAAAAAAAAACAGATGAATAGTCACAAACATTTTGCAAATGATACACATGTACATGCACACTTTTGCAAAACTAGGATCACCTGTTACCTCACCTGTTCACACCTGCAGTGTGGACACTGAAAGTTAGAGGATGGCAGACCATTTAGATTTATGAGACCCTGGGTCCCATTCACTCTTGTCTGAATGGTCACAGTATCAGTGGAGATAGACCTTCTGAAATAAATGAGTGAAGCAAGAAGGTTTTGCTAAGAGATTTATTTTTGCACATGAAGTGATAGTACTGGTGACAGTGTTTTTCAGATGTTTTAAATTATGAAGACATTAAGACGTATTGTTGATAAATATGTCCTCTTGGATGTCTTTTTCCCAGGAGTTCCTGATTGTGTTATAAATTACTCTTGTTTTAGGCCTTTCTTAGGGGAGGAGGGAAATTTTTTTTCCTTTGTGCCTCAAACCGGGCAGCTTAGATGGTAGCTGTTGTCTTTGTAGTCTTGAATAGGCTTCTTTCTCATATTTAAAAAAATTCATTTTCTAACAGTGTTTTTGTGATATCATTTGTGTTCTCTATATTCTTCACTCAACTAGAAGATTTTTGTCAGGTTTTGCTTTTTATTTTATTAATTTTTTTAGATTTTACTTTTTTAAAAAATATATATTTTATTGATTATGCTATTACAGTTGTCGCATTGCCCCCCCTTCATTCCTCTCCACCCTGCACACCCCTCCCACCCACATTCCCCCCTTTAGTTCATGTCCCTGTGCCATAACTTTAGCTTCTACATTTCCCACACCATTCTTGCCCTCCCCCTATTTTCTAGCTACCATCTATGTTACTTATTCTCTGTACCTTTTCCCCCTCTCTCCTCCTCTCACTCCCCTGTTGCTAACCCTCCATGTGATCTCCATTTCTGTGGTTCTGTTCCTGTTTTAGTTGTTTGCTTAGTTTGTTTCTGTTTTTGTTTTAGGTGTGGTGGTTAGTAATTGTGAGTTTGCTGTCATTTTACTATACATGTTTTTAATCTTCTTTTTCTTAGATAAATCCCTTTTACATTTCATATTATAAGGGCTTGGTGATGATGAACTCCTTGAACTTGACCTTATCTGAGAAGCACTTTATCTGTCCTTCCGTTCTAAATGAAAGCTTTGCTGGATAGAGCAGTCTTGGATGTAGGTCCTTGCCTTTCATGACTTGGAATACTTCTTTCCAGCCCCTTCTTGCCTGTAAGATCTCTTTTGAGAAATCAGCTGACAGTCTGATGGGAACTCCTTTGTAGGTGACTGTCCGCTTATTTCTTGCTGCTTCTAGAATTCTCTCCTTCATTTTAATCTTGTCTAATGTAATTATGATGTGCTTTGGAGTATTCCTCTTTGGGTCCACCTTCTTTGGGACTCTCTGAGCTTCCTAGACTTCCTAGAAGTCTATTTCCTTTGCCAGATGGGGGAAATTCTCCTTTATTATTTGTTCAAATAAGTTTTCCACTTGTTGGTCTTCCTCTTCCCCTTCTGGTACCCCTATAATTCGATGTTGGAACATTTAAAGATGTCCTGGAGGTTCCTAAGCCTCTCCTCATTTTTTGAATTCTTGTTTCTTCATTCTTTTCTGTTTGGTTGTTTGTTTCTTCCTTCTGGTCCACTCCATTGCTTTGAGTCCAAGTTTTCTTCCCATCTCTATTGGTCCCCTGTATATTTTCCTTCATTTCACTTAGCATAGCCTTCATTTTTTCATCTAATATGTGACCAAATTCAACCAGTTCTGTGAGCATCCTGATCACCAATGTTTTGAACTGTACATCTGATAGGTTGGCTATCTCTTGGTCGCTTAGTCGTATTTTTTCTGGAGCTTTGATCTGTTCTTCCGTTTAGACCTCTTCTTTTTTTTTTTGGTCTTGTCGTGCCTGTTACGTAGTGAAGGGTGAAGCTTCAGGTGTTTACCAGGGCAGGTCAACCCTGTAGCTGGGTTGTGCCCTGTCCGGATGAATGTATCCATTTTAACTCCTTGGTTGTCAGACTTCCGTACAGTTCGATTTTCTGTCAGTTCTGGCGGTTTTTTTGTTTCTAAATTTTTGTTGGCCTTATATTGGTTGTATGAGGAGGCACAGTGTGTCTACCTACACCTCCGTCTTGGCCAGAAGTTACAGATTTTACTTTATATTACAAAAAGTATGTCGAGTTTGTCCCCACCCTTCTCCCCACCTAATTGGTATTCCAGATGAGAAGTCACAGATTTTCCACCTCAGAGAGAGCTGAGTGGTGGGCTGAGGGTCTAGGTTTTCAAATATAAGCTGTTAAACACATGAGCGGAGAACTTTTCCAGACAGCTCAGAATGATTCTGGCTGTGAGTTGGATCCCTGTCAGAAGTTAGACCGTTTGCTGTGCTTGGCCCGGGCAGCTTGAGCTTCTCCCCAGGCACTCGGGTGGCAAGAAGGTAGAATCTAAGACCTCATAAAAACTTCTTACATATTGTATGTGGGGCTGATTAAATGTTTTAAGTCTCAAAAGTGTGCGTAGAAATATTTACTTGGATTTGGTCATTATTCACATATGAACATTTTTCTGTTTCTTTTTTTTATAAAAATTTCTTTTCAGTGACGATCTTTTCTCCTTGCCTTATTGCCCGGGTAAGACCCTGGTGGTCGGGGCGTCCTATGTCGCTTTGGAATGTGCTGGATTTCTTGCTGGCATTGGTCTAGATGTCACTGTTATGGTACGGTCCATTCTCCTTAGAGGATTTGACCAAGACATGGCCAACAAAATCGGTGAATATATGGAGGAACATGGCATCAAGTTCATAAGACAATTCGTACCAATAAAAGTAAGTGGAATTGCCCGTAAGTTTGTTGATTCTCTAGTCAGTTTAAAAGTTAGGAAAGAGAGTTGGGAGGGTGATAGCATTCTCCCAGTATTGTAAACCACTAGGAATGCTGTAATTTCTCAGTTTTGTGATATTGGTGTAGAAACTCGTAGCTGCCTACCACCTAAATAGCTTTGTTCTTATTTGAAGAATAATAATTTAATTTCCTTTTCTGCTTTCTTACCCTTGGTTCTCTTTTGTTTAATGCTTTATTCATTCCTTTATTATCTTTGGTCTGTGGCTATACTTTGTTTCTTCATATATACGAGTGATTTATATAAGAATTCAAGACTAAGCTGATTTAAA
This sequence comes from Carollia perspicillata, assembly GCA_004027735.1. NCBI lineage: Eukaryota > Metazoa > Chordata > Mammalia > Chiroptera > Phyllostomidae > Carollia > Carollia perspicillata. The sequence continues at coordinate 32,832 of PVKM010007410.1, read as the reverse complement.
ATTTTTTTACAGCATAGTCAGTAGATACACTATATTATTCTGGCTCCCTTGAAAACAATTATCTAATTTTGTTATGTGGGCTGGCCTTTTTTGCTCATTTAATCTTCTTTTGAATAGGCCAAATAATATGCCAAATTATACTGGGGCTTGTATTGGGACTTATTAACTATACAAATGTTTGAAAGGTAAGAGTGACAGAGTCAAACATTTCGTGTACCTCAGATTAATAGTTTCCTTTAGTACAGATAAAGATGTGACTGTTTCGTTACAGTCGAGGAATTTTAGTTGTCATTTAAAAATCGCTCTGTGGGTTAAGGTAGTTTCATTGTGTGGACCGAGAATCTCAGTGTGGGCGGAGCATGGAGCGCGGGGTCAGTTTCTGGCTCTACGGGGGACTAGTGGTTCTGGGTGACTTACCAGACAGTGAGTCATTGGTCTGATTTTAGGGATTATTTGTGGTCTACTTCCTCGGGCTTCCCTTTCACTCATTCTCGGACTTCTGCTTAAGAGCATTAAGCATTGAGAAAAGGGGATAATAGGAGAATGATAGCATCCTAACGGTGCTGAAGTGAGGGAGATGGGACTTAAAAGACCTTTGAAGCCAGAGTTCGGGTTTTAACTTTGGGGTGATCAGGTAGAAAAGGAGGACATGATTATCCACCGTGACGCAGGTGTTTGTCGTGGAGTAAAAGTTTATCGCTTCTGTAGGTCGAACAAATTGAAGCAGGGACACCAGGCCGACTCAGGGTGGCAGCTCAGTCCACCAACAGTGACGAAATCATCGAAGGAGAGTACAATACGGTAAGGAAGGGACCCAGGTCCCTACGTCACTACAAAGCAAGCCGTGTGCTCACTGGAAATTTTCTGGGTACTTCAAACGGCCATTGGCTGTTTGCACGGTCATCGGTTCTGTTCCCGTTCTAGTTTGTGACATTATAATTTGTTGTGGGTACGGGGATAGCTTCAGATTTCTCCAGTGTAAACTTAAAATCCTGTTTCTCAAATGGCTGTAAAAAAGCATCGGCATTTTTAAATGAGCTAGAGTTTCTCTGTCCCGCGTTCTTCCCTTTCAATTCCCCAGCCCGCCACTTTTAATATTTAAAATAACCAAATTCATTCATCTACAGTGCATTGTCTTTAATCTTGTCTCTGTTTATTAAGGAATTGTTAACTCCCTTTTTCTTAATAAGAAATGAATAATAAGGATTTCTGCTATATCACATTTGAAGGATCTTTTAAAAGATTATAATTGTTTAAACTCTTGCATTATTTTCTTAATGAAATAGTTCTTTCCAGTTATGGATGAATCAGATTGGCTTAATAAGCAGAAAAAAATAATGATTAAATGACTCACATAAAGACTTTTTGTTAATAGTTACTGTGTACTCATTTTTCAGGTATTGCTGGCAATAGGAAGAGATTCTTGCACAAGAAATATTGGCTTAGAAGCCGTGGGGGTAAAGATAAATGAAAAGTAAGAAAAAAGTCTTTCTTATAACTTACTGAATACTATTTCAGGTACTTCTAATATTGGTTGATGCTGGAGTTTTAGACTTTTAAAGTTATTTTTATCAGAGCGAGTTCCCTTTTTAAGCTCAGAAAAAATCTGTTGCCACTCACAGTATTTTCTGTTTGCTTTACTTTCATTTTTTTTTTTCTTTTCAAAATCTAACTGGGAGCTGCAGTGACTTGCTTTTTGTTTCTTTAATGTGAACAGAAAGAGATGCAGCCCCCAGTTAATTGTAGGTGTGTGTTTTTTTGGACCATGTTTAAAGCTACCAAGTTTTGGGGTCACTAGAGTGGTCACATTTCTAGTGACAGTTGCAAGTATGAAAACTTTTATTTTTTCCAGTGCTTTAAAAGTCCAAGCCCTCTGGACTGTAGCCCTGCCCTGGATGACGGAGGCTCTGGCATCTGCCGTGGGGGCGGCCGGGGCGTTTCCCACCGTCACCTTTCTCACAGCCAAGTGAAGGCTCGGGGTGTGGGCGGCAGGCCCCCCGGAGCCATGGCACGCTGCCAGTCCTTGCAGGAATCACTTTGATTCGGAAGAGATTTCTAGTCTTTCCGTGAGGATTATTTTTTCTTCCTTTTTCTTCCTTACCTGCTAGCCTGTTTCCAGTTGGTTCTAAGGTTTAGATTTCACGTGTTAGTAGCTAACATTTATTCTCTACTTACTGTGAGCCATGAACTATTGTGCTGAATGTTTTACAGGGATTCTTATTCAGTCCTCACAGCCCCTTATGGTAATAGATGAGGGAGTTCTTTTTCTTCTTACTCCCATTCCCATTATCATTATTCCCATTTATAGGTGGGGAAACGAGGCTTAGAGATGGTAAATAGCTCTCCCAAGATCACAGAGGTAATAACAAACAGACCTGGTTATTACAATTTAGAATCCTTATTCTTAATCACTATGTTCTAGCTTTCCCATCCCAGGGTTTCTTAATAGTTTTCTCATTCCTTTAATTTTCAAAATAGCAGGGAGCATTATCTGTAAGCTTCCGTTTCCTCTGAGTTGTTTTGTTTTGGTAATACATTAGAATGCTGCCTCAGCTGGAGGCACAGTTTGGGGCTTCTTGGGGATAAAGGAGATTTCATTCTGCTTAATTAATAATGGCAATTAATGCTGATTTTTAACCGAATGGATTTGCAGGACTGGAAAAATACCTGTCACGGATGAAGAGCAGACCAATGTGCCTTACATTTATGCCATCGGCGATATACTGGAGGGGAAGCCTGAGCTCACCCCAGTAGCAATCCAGGCAGGCAGATTGCTGGCTCAGCGGCTTTATGCAGGCTCCACTGTCAAGGTGAGTGTCACGGCTGCCACCCACCGCAAACACTGTTCTTAATACCGCTCCCAGTTCTCTGTCTAGGGACAGCTGGGAAGTTTTCCAGGTTGTGAGTAATTTAGTTATTTTGATGATGGCATCCTAGATGTGCTTCATTAGCCGAATTCCAAACAACATAGTTAAGGACACAGTACCTTTGTGACTTTATTAAGAAAATTGTCACTCTTGGAGTCACACTAAGAATAAAATGAGCTTGATTAAACACATTTCAGCACTATTGTTAAAGAACAGAGGTCCAAGGTGGGGGCAATATTTGGCCCACCCAGGAACGCTAAAAACTGTTACAGAACAGTCACATACACACACACACAGGGGCCCGGACTCAGGAGGATGGTTTACTAATACTGTCCGGACAACCTACTGGGCTTGTCTGTCTGCCGATCAGAAAGATATCTCTCAATGCCACAGATTTGTGAAAAGGAAAGGAAAGGTTTATTTAAGGCTACACAGACTTAAAGTAGTGACCCAATGTCCCCATTAAACTATCAAAGTCCTTCAGGATAACTACTGACGCCCACAGTGCGTCCTTCTCCCCCTGCCCTTATCCGGGCTACTGTAAGTCAGGAAAAGCAGCACACGTCCGTGTTTCTAGGCCGCTGGCTCCACCATCCAATTAATCCAAAGTCATGTGGCACCTTCTCACGGTCTACTGGCAAGAGTTCTTTGTACCCATTTTTTTCCAGACAAAGTCTCTTCTTTCCTCCACCAGAGCTGTGAGGGGGTCCTCACTCTGGCAAAACCTCGTGGTTCCCCCCTTCACCAAAGCTGCGAAGGGGTCTGCACTCTCGCCAAGCCTCGTGGTACTCTGCTTGCACTGCCACAACTGCATGGTCCTTTTCTTCCACCAGAGCTGTGAGGGGGTCCTCACTCTGGCAAAACCTCATGGTTGCTTCCTGCAATGGCTGCTGTGTCTGGGTTTAAATCCCCGTGCCAATCTTCCTCTGTATCCCCATTTCCAACTCCTCCTACAATCAGTTACACCTGCCAGGACTCCCATATCCTTCTAGTTTTACTGGGCTGCCATCGTGAGTCTGGGCAGGTGTGGCCCCAGGGTGTAGAGCCAGTCTTCTCCAAGCTCTCACGCAGGAGCTGTAACCAGGGGGAGTTGCCTCCCTGTTATGTCTTGGGTGGAAGTCCCTCCCTTCTTCCTGGCTCAGAGCATGGCCACAGCTCTTTAACATATCTATGAAACCAGTTAAAGGCTATAGATGTGTTAAATGACCATGCCAGAGGTTAGCTGCAAAGCTGTTGGTATGCAAAACAGCTCTCAATGGCCCTGCTCCATATGTCCCTTCCCCCAACTCACCTGTGGGTGGGGGGGGGAGGAAGGGGTGGGACATCTTAATACTTCCTGGACACCTTGGGTTCTGGACCCCATTCCAAATCCCTTTTTGGGGCCCCCCTTGGCTGCACCCTGTATCGCTATTATGTTTCATATACTCATAATAGTTGCATTTTCTATCAATTTTATCATTACCAAGTTAAGAAATCTTTTCATGGCACCTGTGGAGGCTATGAGAAAGGGTTTGGGGATCTAGGTAACAGTGTCGAGGCGCACAACTGCTTACACCCATATTCAGGCTTTATTTCCCTGTTGTTTCTAAAAATATGTCTTCAGCTCCTGGAATGTTGAATGTGTTATATTAATATTTTAATGTGGTTTTTAAAAGTCAGTGTAGGAAGTTGAAACTCTAGGTATGTTTCATGAGACCAGTTATTAAGTGCATGTCTGCTCATGGTGATTTCTTTGGCTTTTGTTTTCTCTTTTTAAAAGTTTATTTTAACTGCGGTGTCAGGGGTGAGGGTGGAGAGTGGAGAATGACTGCTGATGGGTGTGGGGTTTCTTTTATGGATAATGGAATTTTCTGGATTATATTGTGATAATTGTGGCATAACTTTGTGACTATACAGAAAAACCATTGAGTTGGAAACTTTGAAAAGGTGAATTCTGTGGTATGTGAATTATATGTGAAATTTTAAGGAAGGAGGGAGGGAGGAGTGGAAAGAAGGGAGGAAGGAACCTCTAGGACTCAGAGAATACTCCAGGGAGAAAGAAACATGGACTGGGGTGGGGATAGGGCTCCCCAAGGCTGAAAAATAAGTTTATTTTGCCTTCATTTTGTGGAAGATACTTATACTGAATATAGAGTTCTAGATGTATGGTGCGTGTTTAAATAGTTTAATAATTTACCTATTGTCTTGTGGTTGCATTGATTATAAAGAAAGTGAACTTTTTATCTTTTTTTCTCTTAAGATTTTTAAATTATTTTTTAGCAATTTGATTATTGCATGCCTTGGCATGCTTTTCTTTATAATTATTCTGCTCATGGTTTGTCCAAGATTCTTGGATTTATCTGTTTATAGTTTTCATCAAATTTGGAAAATTTTCAGCCATTCAGTTATTTTTTTTCTGTCTTCCCATTTTTTAAGTTTCCCTTGGCCTCTGATTGATGAATGTCGGTTCACTCGATATCGTCCCATGGGTCTCTGATGCTTTGCTCCTGTGTCGTCCCCCCCCTTGCCCGCCCTGCCCCATCGCAGTGCTTCATTTGCTTAGCGAGCCTAAGAAAATTGCAGTGTCTTCCAAGGTCACTGACTTTTTTTTTCTTTTGCACTGTCTTGGGCTGTTAATCCCAATTTGTGTAGTCGGTGCTTTAATTGTTATTTTCTTTTATTTAAAATAAATTTTTGGTTTTTTTCTTCAGCAGGTGGTTCTCCTTTACCATGTTGGATAGACAGAACATATTTACAGTAGCTCTTTTAATGGCCTCTGCTAATTCCATCATCTCTTTTTCAGTGTCTGTTTCTATCAGTTGATTTTTCTTACGGCATTGGTTCGAGTGTTCCTTGCGTGTCTGGATCCTGTTGGATGGATGCAGATATTGTGCATTTTACATTGTTCAGTGCTGGGTTTTGTTGAGTTGCTTTGTACAGTGTTGGACTTCGTTCTGACAGCCCTTTAAGTTACCTAGGGTTAGTTTTACCCCTTTGTAACTTACTTTTAAGCTTCTTTTGGGTCTGGCAACAGCAACCTGTCATCTAGAAATGATTTAGTTTCACTGCTAAACTGATGCCTTTTGGAAGTCTCTACTCCATTCCTCTTACGTGATGAATTCTTTCTACGCTGGCCGTGGGAACAGGAAGCGTTTCCAGTCCCATTAGAGCCCTGGTCATTGGGGGCCCCCTGCTCTCCGGTGGCTCTTCCCACACTCTTGAGGACTTTCCTCTGGCGCGTTTGCAGACCTCAGCCCAAACCTCCGGAGGACCTCACTGCCGATCTCAAGAGTTCTCCTTGTGCAGCTTCACCCTCGGCGGCATTCTGCCCCGTAGTTGTTGCACAACACCAAAAGGTGTTGTGTCATACTTGTCTGGTTTCCTAGTTGTTTAAAGCAGGGAGGTAAATCTGGCCCCTAAAACACCATTATGGCTGTAAGCGGATGTCTGCCTTTACTTTTGAATCAGAATTCCGAAGGTTTATGTTCTTAGAGGGAAAGGATTATATTTATTATTTCTAGAGGGAGGCACATTTAAAGATTTCACCCTACTGTTCTAGAGAGTGAGAATTCAGTTTCTCATATTTTAAATGCAGAATAACCCCCATCTATGGGCAAATGTGCCTGGGTAGGTTTTTGCCAAATAGCATTTACAGACATATTTTGCATTTACATAATAACAGTTTTCACAATTTGCATCAGCATATTAAAGGCTGAGAAATCTGGTGGTTGAGAAACCTATTTATTTGCTTAATACAGCATTTTACAACTTCTTGGACTTCAGCATCCCTTTGTTGGCTGTGCCTATTTACATAAAATACGCTTTGGAAATAGAATCATTGACTTTTGTGTTTTTATGGTTTTCATTTCATTTTAATAGCTGCATAATATTACACTGCGTGTATATACTATAGAACCACTTCCTTATTTGCATTTTAAAGCTACTCCAATATTGCCACTCTTAAAGAGAACTACAGCATTGCTCAGTTAATGCATGCTGCTCTTCTTATATATTGTTATTATAGATGTCTCCGTGAGATTATCGGGCCAGAAGTTATAAAATAGCTTATGACTCTTAACATGTATTACCTAATTAATTTTTCAGACATATATTGGTTTCTATCACCAATAACGAGACCAGCAGCTTTGGGTACACTGGCATTATTTTTGGCCGCTTTATTAAAAAGAGAGCAAGTACATCTTTGTAGTTAACATCAGGCAAATTGTTTCTTCGTGATTTCAACCCTCTGCTGAAACTCCATTGCATTAGGTCACGGTTCTTGCACAGCAGACTTCTATCTGGGATTGCGACTTCCCGTACTTTCGGTGGAGATTTATTGCTGTGCTTTCCTCCGCTAGTTGTGAGCCCCTCTCGAGTGACAATTTCTCTCATCTTAACTCTCGTCCACTTTGAAACAGTGCGACTATGAGAACGTTCCCACCACTGTGTTCACTCCTTTGGAATATGGTGCTTGTGGTCTTTCTGAAGAGAAAGCTGTGGCGAAATTTGGGGAAGAAAATATTGAGGTAAGTTCTCTTTACCCCTGGGTTAAGCTACTACCACTGGCTTTTCAAAATTAAAAGTCCTTTCAGGCCCACAGAAAAGGACAAAAATAGTACAAAGAACTTTTGTACACCCCTTATCCAGATTTATGCATTATTAACATTTGCCCATTTGTTTTTTACACTCTATAGTCTGTCTCTGTTTCTCTGTGTCTGTGTGTATTTTTTTCCTGAAGCAATTGCAGGTAAGCCGAATGCCCGTTTACTCCTAAATATTTCAGTGTGTGTTTCCTGTGAACAAGGACATTTTCTTACAAAACCACAGGATAGTTATCACGTTTAGAAAACTTAATGTAGTCATACAATACATTTATCTGATCTACCTTCCATTTTTCTATCTCATCAGTTGACCCAATAATACTACTTTTTAGAACCACTTTTACTGGTTTAAGTTTTTTAGTTAAAACAATATTGTTAGAAATAAGAAAAATAGGGGACACTACAAAGAAAAAAATTAAAGTTAATTACATTTCTACTGTTCTATTAGGTATTTTCCCCTCTACCGTTATCATCTAATTTATATTAACTTGACCACTCACCTTTTGTCATATACTTAAGGAAAATGCACACAGAGTACACTATTTTCATATACACAAATAATGCTACACAACGTGACTGCTACTTTTTAAGTCATTTGGGGAAGAGTTTTTAGTAGACCTTTCTAAAAGACCAGGTTTTAGGGTGCAAGTTTGCTTTAAATCTCTTACCAGTCTTTGTCTTTATCGTGTGCGTTAGTAGTGGCATGTGATGGCTTGGGCTGTTACTAACACGTTATTAACTTCTTCTGATTCTAAAACCGATAATCCTCATTACAGGAAGTTTGAAAAGTGAAGAAAATATGAAAAAGGAAATTTTAATTCATGAAGTGATAGTTGCTAATTAATGTTTTGGCACATTCTTGTCTCTAAATAGTTTCGTGTATTTCTATATATTATATGATGTATGATTTTATATAGGTACATATACCTTAAGTGGTTGTAGAAGTGTGATTAAGGTGTGTGCAGTTTTCAGTCCTACTTTACAATTAATATTGGGTCATAAGCATTTCCCCCTAAACACACCATTTTTAAAATAACTTGGGTAATATCCGTTTAGGGATGCTCCGTAATAATTTGCTGTGCCATTCTTTATTAGGCTGCTTACAGCTTTTCCCTATTAACAGAATGATGAAGTGACTTCATTATCCCTTATCTGTTTCTCTGATTATTTTCTGAGAATAGATTCCTATCAAGAAGTATTTAAATTTCAAGGTTCCTACTATACATTCCGTTTCTTGACAGACCATCTTTGGGTTTTGTTTTATTAAAATTTGCATTTTAATAGTTGAAATTTTGAAAAATGTGAGGGAAGTAGGAAACAACTACTCCTAGAGTTATGTTTGTAACAATAATTGTTAGTAATTGGGTGTAATCTTTTAATCATCTTTTTCCTGTATAATTGTTGTGATACTATGATACTGTACATTCAATTTAGTAATCCATACTTAAAGAAAAATTCATACCATTTTATAATATAAAAGAACACTTACTATAATGTCTACATAATCAGTATGTGTTTGAAAGGCAGCCAACCATATACAGTATGTTCTGAATTGAGGCAAGCAGTTGGAGAAAGTAGATCTCTTTAGTCCTCCGGAACTCAAGTTCATGAACCCTCAGTAAGGAGGTCTGTGCCCTTCCCTTGGCCCATGCCCGCCCCCCCCGCCGTCTGCCTCCCTTCAGCACTACCCGTGAGTCATGGCAGAGGAGGAAACGTCTTTGGAAGAATTAAGCAAGAAGATTAGGTCATTGCTGCCATTGTTGCTGGGGCTTTCCTTGTTTCCTGCCCAAAGTGGTCATTCCTCTCTGGTAACCAGATAGTGCTGGTTTTCGTTTTTTTTAAATCCATATGTTAATGCAAGACAGCAAGTGATGACTCCTTCCTCTCCTGCGCCTGCCGCCGGTGGCTCTCACTGAGGGTTTCCGCTCTGCAGCGCGACGTGTAGTTAAGGGACGAGCGTACAGCAAAAGGGTCTGACAGCGGGGGTCTACAGTCCTTTGCTTTCTGACTGGACTCCTCCTTATTCCACAAGTTTTGTTGGTGGTTTGTGGGGTCATTTTTTAAGTTTTAGTTTTCAGTTACAGTTGACATTCAGTATTATTTTATATTAGTTTCTGGTGTACAGCATAGTGGTTAGACAATTACATGACTCACAAACTGATCCCCCCGAGAACTCTAATGTGCACCCGGCACCATGCGTGGTTATTACGACACTATGGACATTTTCTGTGCTGCGCTTTCCGTCCCCATGACTGTTTCGTAACCACCCATCTGTGCTCTTCAGTTTCTTCATCTCTGTCACCGGCTCCCCAACCCCTCCCCTCTGGCAGCCATTGGTTTGCTCTCTGCATCCGTGAGTCTGTTCCTGTATGAATGTTGTTGTTTAACGAAAGTGTAATTACCAAAGAGCCTCCAGTGTCTTTGTGCCACAGCTGGTGTTGGACAAACGTGCTTCTGAAGATGGCGGTCTGACTGTGCTCTTGCCTCCTTAGGTTTACCACAGTTACTTTTGGCCGCTGGAATGGACGGTTCCATCAAGAGATAGCAACAAATGCTACGCAAAAATAGTCTGCAATATGCAAGACAGTGTAAGTACAGTTCTCACGTAATCCTCTCAACTAACTTCATTTTGCATTTAGTGCCTGGCTCTGCTTTGGTCACACGATGCACGTTGCGTTCCCTCGCCGTTTTACCCATCAGTCTGCCCAGCGCACAGGCACGCCAGGGCAGGGGCCACGGCGGCACGCTGGGTCCCCCCACTTCACGGCACAGAGCCCCGCATGTAGTGGACAGGCAGTTAAATGTGCTGAGCGAAGGGACCGGAGGGACAGCTTGGGAACTCTGTGTGTGTGTATGACAGGGAACCAGTTAAGTCCGCGATCATCTAAAAATAATGACAAAACAAAAAAGACCAGGAGCCGTGCAAGTTTATACCCTGGAGCAGCTGGCACAAGTGAGAAGGCAGTAATGGGAAGAGCTCTTCAGAGGACTCGTCCTTGTTTTAATGGATGAGAGACAGACAGACCGACATATTTATGCATCCGTGGGTTGCTGCTTGTGTGTTCCCTAACCGGAGATCAAACGCACAACCTTGGCGGAGCGGAATGACGTTTCTGACCAACCGCGCTGCCTGGCCAAGGCCTAATTGGGTTGTGATTTAAGGTTTTATTGCTGCTGCTCCGTGTGACGTTGGTAGGTGACGAAGGCCTGTGAGCCAACTCCTTGACCGTACGGTTTGTTTCTATACTGACAAAACACTTGTATAAATCATTGGTTTTCGGGCTTTTCTGACTGTTGCCGCCTCATTTTGTGTTGTAACCCCAGACACACGCATGTCTGTACACGTGTTCTGTGGTGTTCATTAAATCTCATAAGCACTGGTATTTTTAACTTGGCTGGGATCTTACTTTAAGAAAAATGCCCTCAGTAAAAATACAAACGATGCTAAAGAATCCATATGTTAAAAGCCTAACAAACTCACAATTTCTCGTCTCAGACTTGAACATAGTTAAGCCATATGTCCTCTTTAGAAGCTGTCCTAGACAGCACAGCAGCGTGTCACTTTTGCAGAACCCAGGGTTCTAGGGAAACCCGGGTCCTCTGCAAAAAGGTCGTTATATACACATTTAAGAAATGAATGTACTGGGACAACCCATAATGAGCTAAGTAGAGTTGACACAGCAATAATTTTAGATGTGTTTTTTTCTTTTTAGTCAAATTTTATTAAAAGTTTACTTGTAATAAACATTACTTGAGTATATGTTACATAGGGATGTTAGCCATGTTAAATATATGTTCGATACATTAAAAAATTGTGCCAGGGCATGCATTAGTTAATGGCAGAGCTGGAATTCAAACTTGGACAGGGTGGATTCCATGCTGTTTGCCATTGTCCCACGTCCTTTGTAGTCCTTCCTGGTCCTCTACCCCTCCTTCCTTCCCTGCCCCGGAGGCAGCAGTCTTGAACTTGGAGTGTCTCGCCTGTTCATATTTTATCCATAAACTTCATACATTGTGGTTTAATTGAGTGGTATTCTCAGCTAAATGGAGGCTTCCAACTTGTTTATTTTTATTTTTATTTTTTAAAAGATTTTATTTATTTATTTTAGAGGGGGAAAGGGAGGGAGAAAGAGAGAGAAATATCAACATGTGATTGCCTCCTGTGCTAATCAACCCGGCAGCCCTTTGATTCACAAGCCGCCACTCAATCCACTGAGCCACACCGGCTAGAAATGTTTTTAATCTCATTTTTTGAGATCTGTTCATATTATTACTTGTACATGTAAATATTTTAAGACCCAGAATATGCTCCGTGTATTCATACACCTCAACCCCTGATTGTCAGGATGAGTACCATCAGTCCAACATGGAACACATTGCAGTGCTTTGGAGACAGAATGACTTTCTTGGCTGCTCTCCACAGAGGGGGCGGGAACCTGAGATGAGGCCCTGCACCCACAGCCCACGTCACCACGTCTGGTGCGAGGAGACTGGGCACTAGGCAGGCCAGCGCAGAGTTGGCCCTGAGAGTCTGAACAGTGCAACGGATTGCTCCGCTCTTGGCAGAGTTTTTCCTGAGTCTGGGACTTAGAATTTATCAAAAATCATTCCTACACAGGTATTTCAGAGTTGCCAAACATTTTCCTGTTGCTTTCAAAAATGTTTCAATCCGATGGGGAGGGGCTTAAGTTTAATCTGTCCCCCAAACCTGAGTTAAAATGACGTTTGATTTGATTGAGTGCCCTTAAATGTTTCAGCTGTCACAGGCAGCGTGTCTGGAAGTTTGAAAGAGCCAGGTAGAGGAGATGAGGACACAGTTGCCCTTTGAAAACGTTTCTCAGAACATTGTGATGCTTCTGGAGTTGCAGACAGTTTTGGTTTTAATGTTGTCCCTCACCATCACTGGTGGCCAGCTCTCGTCCCTTCCTTCTTGCTCCATGTGCCCCACACTCTGTATGGGCCTGTGTTGGAGTCATCTTCAGCCTACGTAGCTTTTAGCAGCAAGCGTTAGTACGAGTGTGCCTTTGGCCATTTCTGAGTGGGGTTTTTGGAATGGACTGGGAAAATATTCTAGGCCCTTAAGGGGAAAAATATGTCCGTGTAACTGTATCACTTGATTTCCTATCTTAGGAACGTGTCGTGGGCTTCCACGTGCTGGGTCCAAACGCTGGAGAAGTCACACAAGGCTTTGCAGCTGCGATCAAGTGCGGACTGACCAAGCAGCAGCTGGACAGCACCATCGGAATCCACCCCGTCTGTGCGGAGGTGGGTCGCCGCCACTCGCAGAGCTCTGCACGCTGTCCCCGGGCTTGCGGGTGGCAGATCTAGGACACGGAAGCTAGTGCTCTCTCTGCTGTACTCCGGCTGCTCCTGTACCTCCTCGCAGCTTGTTAGTGAGTGGGAACACCTCAGAACAACACTTGTCCCTAGAACCCGTATTTTCCTCTTTCCGGTGGGTAGTACTGTCATGCTGCTCAACGGTAAAAGCCCTGAGAGTGACTGATAGCAATGTGCCTTAAATCTTCTACTTACCGCGTCTTCTAAATTATCTTCATGGCTGTCGGCTAATAATGCCATTCACACCCAGAAAGATCTTCAGTACTAGTTATCTCAGGGCCAAATGATGTGTGTGCTTCTTAACCTTTAGGTACCAGAGAATGAGATTTGAGAATAATGCTTTTAAAAGATTAGACCGATGACAATAGAGTTGGAAATTGACCCCTCTGTGCCTCTGGGGGTCAGTGTTTCTTCATGTTTGTTGGTGACTATTCAAGAGTTGAATGGTGCGATGCTTACTGTTAACTACGGATTCTGTCTCTGCTGGAGAACTCGGTGAAGACTGGGAAGAGCTAGCTCGTCCTAGCTTAAGTGTGGAGATGGAAGTGCAGCCGTTGTCCGGCCACCGTCGTTAGTGGTCTCCATGGTGTGCCTTGTGTTTGTGCGCACACACACGCCAGATTTCATTCGGCAGCCTGCTACCTCCTTGGTCTCCGTTCTTGATTGCCCGTACACAGCTGGACCCTCTGCTGAGGAGGAAAGGCCAGCGTCAGGACCCAGGAACACACTCTCCTCCTCGTGCCTTGCTGTGGTGGAGATAGTGTCCTCTGAATCATTGTGCACCCAGCTGAGATGGTAGCTAAAATATTAACGCGGTCAGAGACTAGGCCGTTATTCACAGAAAGCTGCTGTCTTGTGAGCTAAAACTAAGCTCCAAAAAAATATAACATAAAAATTGGAAAGGGCCTAGATTAATGTTCTTAAAGAATGTGCTGTGATAATATCTTTTATTCAGTGTAATGACTGAGACTGTTACTCTCTGCCTAGGGAAAGAGCCAGTTAACTTCTTTTTTCTTTTTCTTTTTTTCCCGAAAACACTTTTAATGAGCTTGTTCTCATTTTCTAGGGCTACTGTAAAAAAGTACCACAAACTGGGTGGCTTATACCAACAAACTTATTCCCCCACAGCTCTGGGGGCCAGAAGTCTGATCCGCGGGGCCACGCTCCCTCCAGACGCTCCAGGGAAGAACAGTTCTTGCCCCTTCGAGCTTTTCGTGGTTGCCGGCAATCTTTGGTGTTCTTTCACTCACTAATGCGTCACTCCCACTTCTGACCCTGTCTTCACATGGCCTTACCTCCCCTGTGTCTGTGTCAGTTTTCCTCTTATTAGAAAGTAATCAGTCATTGGATGAGAGCCCACCCTAATCCATTACAACCTCACCTTAACCTGGTTACACCTGCAAAGACCCTATTTTCACATCAGGTCACGTTGACAGGTTCTGGGGCCTTGGACTTGAACGCATCCTTCTGGGGAACTTTGTTCACCCCAGAACAAGAATATATTTAAAAATCTTGATGCCACTCCAAGATCCTGAAAAGCTACCACAATCATTTCCAGTGTGAATGAAAAGCTAACTTTCCAGTTTCCATGTGTGTGTCTGATTCCTTGGCCTGAATTCTGCCTTCGCTGGGCTGGTTAGAAGACTGCCAGGGGCTTGGCTCCTTCCGCCCACCTTGGCAGTGATCGTTGTGTTGTGATGCAGGCAGCAGCGAGCCGGCTGCCCCTGGCAGGGTGGTCGCCAGCCGGGCAGAGATGCAGTGAAGAGCCAGGGCGTCTTCCTGAAGCCCTGCCTGCAGGGAGGCCAGGCAAGTGCTTATTCCCCGTGGTATACCTGGCTCATTTGGGAACCTTTTTTTTTTTTTTAACCATTTGCTTCTGTGCCTCTCCATCTGTTGGTTCTCTCTTATGACTTTGAAGCTCAGAAGCTAATTTCCACTGCTTTGACAGGGCTTTCCACAGCCCCCCTTTTCTCCCAGGCTGGCGGGTGATTAATGAGATAAAACGTTGGGCGCTGTCTCACTGTGAATACATCTGCTGTGCAGCGATGCACATAGCACCGTGCTGGGCACGTGGGGATGCAGCAGGGATCTGAGACACAGTTGAGAGCAGGGAGGCAGGTGATGAAGTGCCAGTCACAGGTCAGTGCGTCAGGCCCTAGGACAGAGAGATAGTGTCGAGTGGTGTTTGGGGCAGGGTTGTTGAGGGGGTGCTAGCCTAAGACTGGAAGAATGTGCTGGTGTTGGCCAGTCACGGGGAGCACCAAATAAAAATCCTCGGTGGGAGCAAGCGTGGCTCATGCAGCAACTGAAAGTCCCGCAAGACTGCTGTAGCTTGGAAGCTTAGAGAGAAGTTGGAAAAAAAAAAAACCTGCATACCTTATTTTTCGGACCTTAAGACGCACGTAGGTTTTAGAGGAGGAAAATTTTGAAGCAAAAAATGTAGTAAAATATTTAATAACATAATATTTCACCAATGTAAATGTAACTCAACAGCAGCATTAATAACCATCATTCCTCCCAAATGGGGGGTGTGTGTCTTATAGTCCGAAAAACACAGTGTGTGCACACACACACTGGAGAAGTTAAGCAGAAGGTCACGCATGGCCTTGTGACCCAGGGTGCAGGGTGTTTTGACTTTATCCTGAGGCATTGGGATTCAGCTGAGAGAAGCTTAAAGCAGGGGGGATAACATGATCAGATACGACGTGGAGAAAAATCCCTCTTGCTCACTAAAAAATGGACTGAAGGAGGCACGTCTAGAGGCAAGAGGGGCAGCCTGCACTGGGGTGGCGGCAGTGGAGATGGAGACACACCGATACATTGAAACAGGAAATAGAGTTGATGGTCCTGGCCAGCTGTTGGGAAATGTGGACAGGGAAGAACTGAGAATGACCCCTGTTTGTGGCCTGCAGCGGGCAGCAGTAGGAGAAGGAGCGGGTTGGAGGGGAGACACCGAGAGTGGCGCTGATGTTGGCGAGGGCCACTGTGTGTGTCTGGGGCTCTGCAGCGTGTGTATTCACTTGCCTAGTCCTTAGAAGATGCCCATGAGACAGGTGGCAGTATCTCTCCCTTTTCACAGATGAGGACAGAGGGGTTGAGGTCCTCGCCCACGGTTGCCAGCTTGGAAGTGGCACACCCGGGATTCCAACCCAAGCTGTCTGGCCCCCGAGGCACCATGGTGTACAGATGATACTCCATTTCCACAGACCTTTCTACAGTAGTTGACATCGAATTAAAAACTGGAAATGGCTATGGGTGGCACCATGAGCATAAGGAGACACAGACCTGGGTTGTCATCTCACTCAGCAGTTTCTTTTCGGTGAACCTGGCGGTGTCACCCAGCTTTTCGGGAGCTTGGTTTCACCTTAAACGAAGCAGAGGTAAGAGCTAACTCAGAGGGTTGGTGAGCAGTGTAATGCGGGAAGTGGAGGTGCCTTGGAGAGTTCCCGGGTTGTGATCGTGTTCAGTGACTGTCTACATCTGTTGGCTGGGTTCCCCCAGGGTACTTCATTATAGGCGTGGCTTCACTTAGGCCATCATTACAGTATTTTTAAGGGGGTAGGGAGGGATGTGTGTTTTGAAAAAGCACCTCTGGAATTTTTTTTAAGCCCCTGGTTGTGAACTACTTGCTTAGAAACAAGATTTTGAAAAAAACAAAGGCTTCTGACCCCTGATGATGGGAATCTTTTAAAAGCTGCTTGATGAAGGGCAAGTGAAATTTGATAGGTAGGAGAATTTAGGGACTCTTCTTCTCTGTGCTGAATGCTGGGTTCTGACATGGACTTGCTGCTGGACGCACTGTGTTCTCCTGTCAAGCTGTGTCCTGCATGGGGCTGCTGCACAAAACGCCGGCCACGGGCTGTTTGCTCCTAGTCCGCACTGGGCACGGACGGAGATGGAGACAGGTTTAGGGGCTTGAAGAGTAATTTGACAGTGCCTGATCTAATAATTGAAAATTGAGTTTTAGTTTTGATGGCTTTTAAAGACTTATTTTCCTAATACATTTTTATTGAATTTCACAAACATCAGTCCACTGGATGGATGAGAAATAATACTGATTTAAAAACTGGTCCTGAGCACAGCTTTAGAATGTTCAGAACCAGTCACAGCCCCCAGGCCCGCTGGGTGGTGGGCAGAATGAGACATCGAGTGAGTCTTCCATCCCGTTTCGATAAAATAACTCCGGCAATCGAGCAGCCTTTGGTTTTCAAGAGTAATTATAATTACTTAGGAAAGTCGACAGATTCTTCAGTCGCGACTTTGCTCTTTGAGGCAAAATCCTTCCTAAGGGTTTCCTTCCAGAAGTGTTCTAAGAGGAGGGGGACTGCGCTTGTTTTGACGGAAAGCCTGTGGGCGTCAATACGTAAGGCTGGGCGCATCAGTACTGCGTCAGCGTTTTTCAGTGTGAAGGCAGTGTGGCGATAATTCATTCTGGACAGCTGAGCAGCAGTAATTGAATGGGAAACCGACTGTACCTCATTTGGAGTGGTAATTTCAACTAATCAAGTTTATTTGTAGGGGAAATATAATTGCTCAAGAGGAAGGAGCATTAGAAAAGGCCCCTGTAAAATGTCTTTAAATGAATTTCAGTGCCCACCATCAAATGTTTTGTTTTTTAAAGTAGAGAAGGGAAGGGAAGGAGAAAGAGAGAGAAACATCAGTGTGTGGTTGCCTATTGCATGCCCTGTGCTGGGCACCTGGCCCTCCACCCAGGCATGTGCCCCAGCTGGGAATCAAACTGGCGATCCTTTGCTTCACAGCTTCACAGGCCTGCTCTCAATCCACTGAGCCACACCAGCCAGAGCTAATTGTTTTGTTTTAATAGTCAGCTTAATCCCAGTCTAGAGTTGAGGGGGTCTCGTGAGGCTTGGAGGTGTTGGGGCCAGATGTGAAGATAAGGTGAAGCCTGCAGCAGTGTTTGACCCTAGAGTGAGTGAGTGTGTGTGTGTGTGTGTGTGATTTTATTTATTTATTTTTAGAGAGAGGGGAAGGGAGGGAGAAAGAGAGGGAGAGGAGCATCAGTGTTTGGTCGCCTCTCAAGTGCCCCTCTTCCAGGGACCTGGCCTGCAACCCAGGCATGTGCCCCGACTGGGATGCGAACCAGCAACCCTTGACCCTTTGTTGATGTTCTGTGTGTTGGATAGAAAAGCATGAATGGACAGCCTCTATTCTCATTTTATAAAATTGTGCTCTTAGGAAAATTACAAAGCAGCTATGTGCAAATAAAATCTTTGTAAAAATTGACCCCATTGGTTTTTTCATGTACTCTATTCAACACTGGCAGTATATTGACTTTTCCATCTTTTAAACATAAATCAGCATAAGGAAAATTGATAAGAACTCTATTTTTGTTATATAGCTGCATGTTTGATATGTTTCAGTTTCTATCCAAACCTGCCACAAGTTCTATTTCTAAATTAATTCCTGAGAAAGAAAACGAAGGCTGGCAATTCACATGCCTGAAATTTGTTTGACTACATTCCCTGGCTCTGTATTTTTCTTCCATTATAAAAATTGAAACAAGAGCATGTTTGATGCTATTTCAGTTGCCCAAGATACCATCATTCTGGCGCAGCTGTTTTCATCGTTGAATATCTGTCCTCTTCCACAGTCACACATTTTTTAAACAAAGGAACCTTATTGCTTTTCCCAAGAGTTGTACTAGTTTACAGTGTCATCAGCATTAATTTAAGAGTGCTAATGAGAATGTTCCAAAATTCAGTACAAAATTTTGTGCATTAAGGCTAACTTATTTCCAAAGGGGAATTTTCACATATCTTTGCTAACAAGGATGAAGTCTTTCTCATAATTATTTGTTTGGATATGAATTGTCAATAGTTTCTTCCATCTTCGTATTTTAAATGCTTTTCCGATACGGGCCGTTATTACTTGGGTCTGAATTTTCGAGGTACTGATGACGTATTAGTATATAAAGAAGGGGAAAAGCTTCGTCACTGGTTTAAGGCTACAGCAGACCAAGGGTTTTTCTCAGTGTTGTTCCTCCTTTACACAACAGTATTTTCCCCTTCCATTCAAAAGTAGTTTTGATGCGGATGCCGGCTGTTGCGATCTGTGTATGTCAGAGTGGCCTTGCTTGTGTGAGTGTGTGTGTGCTCTTTTCCCTCTTCATAATAAAAGCCAGGGGACCAGACATTTCTCAGGAACCGAAGGGGCAGCTTACTAAAAAACACATCTAGGTGCTCAGGGGTGCCAACAAGGGTGCAGGCTCTCCCTGCATCCACGCAGAGCACGCCCAGATGAGCCGTGGCACCCAGTCTCAGTGAGACACTTAATGGCCTCGGAAGGGTGGTCCGAGTAGGTAGGGTGGGACTGATTGACTCGGCAGAGTCTTACGGCGTTGCCTCCCAGCTCACTCAGTGCAACCAGAATGGTTTGGATTCAAGTTCTAGTTATACTCAGACACCAAATATGTTTCTCAATTTCATTTGTTGAACACAAGCCTTTTTGTGTTTCCGTGACTAGGCAGTGTAGGTGGACCATTTGGGTGGTGTTTTGGTTTTGGTTTGTTTTGCCTGTAAAAGCAACGGTTTACTCCTTGCCAGTGCTGTCTGGTCATCTTGGGCGAGCTGCAGCTCAGCCTCTGTGCATCTTCACTGCAGGACAGGCCGATGGAGCAGCCTCTCCCTGGGGCACTGCTGGCAAGCAGTAGAGGGGAGGGAGGGAGGAAAGCACGCTCGGCCTTAAGAGTAATGCGTGCCACTTCCCCACACACGCCTTTGGCCAGAGCAAGCCCAGCCCCCAGGTCAGCGTCCCAACAGGGTGGGCATGTGCAGTGTGTGGTCCACATGAAAGGGGGTCACAGTGGGGTGAAAACGTCAGTCGGAATCTTGAAGACCTGAACTGCCAGTGTTAACACAGAGAGACATCAAATTTAACAGATAAGCGAGACATAGGACTTAACAGTTGATTGATTACCCATCGTAGTAATGAAGTTGGAAAAATTAATAATCCATCCCAGGTGTGTGGCCTGGGCATCCAAGATGTGGTGATGCCATTCACTGAGAGGGACGGGACTTGGGGAAGGCCGCGGGACCCGTGCCGGGCGTTTTCAGTTTGCAGTGTCATCCACGAAGAGGTGGTGGTTAGGCCTCACTGGTGTGTAGCCCAGGAAAGACACGTGGCTGGGGCGACGGCAGATCCATCTGCCTAAGAGGGAGTGGTGATCGAACAAGGCCACTAACTTGGGAGGTATTCGAGGGGGTGGAGCCGAGGCTGCAACCGTGGGCAGTGCTTTCTGGCCTTGCAATGTCCTGCTCGCGTGGACAGTGGCAGTATTTGTGCAGCACATGTGGGTGGCTGAGGGCTGCAGCCAGCCAGCCCAGGGGCTCTGACTACTGCCAGGGCTGGGGAATCGGTGTTTCAGGACACCTCCCTGCCATGGCTGAGGACCAGTCACAAAAGAAGGAAACAGGAAAGATCTCTGTCCAGGAAACAAGGAGAGGAAAGAGTTGTGAAAAGGTGGTAGGCGAGGTCAGCCGCGTGCAGTGCTGCAGAGAGGCCGGGTGGAGGGGAGACTGCAGGGCGTCCTCTGGGTGCGGCAGAGAGTTACTGGTGAACTGCGGGAGGGCGTTCCCACGGAATGAGGGGGATGGAGGCCGGGTTTCAGTGACCTGGGGAGTGAGAACAGACCGTGAATGCCAAACAGCAGAGAGGAACGAGAGACGTTGGTGACAGAGGTAATCCTCCGTTTGAGGGAGGATTGTGTTATAAATACATCTCTGAGAAAGACCACTGGGAAAAAGCAAGGTAAAGGGTGAAAAGGTGGGGGTGAGTGAATTGTGAAACAAGAACGTGAGGGGCGGGGCCCAAAGCCCAGCCTGGCAGGAAGGGGGACATTCTCCCCCTGAGTCATAAAGGAAGGAGGGGTTCATAAGAGCGGTGGGTGCTGAGCACTGGGCAGGTGACGGTGACTCTGTTTCCCCTGTGGAGGGAAAGGTGTCACCCCTTGTTACCACTGCTCTCGGCTGGAAGAACTTCCTTGAACATTTTTTGGTAGTGTTTGTTTGCAAGTGACAAAATCAGTCAACTTTTGCTTGTCTGAAAAGGTGTTTATTTTGCTGTCTCCATGGAAGTATTTTTTTGTTGACTAAAGAGTTCTAGGTTGATGGGCTTTTTTTGTTGTTCCTTTCAGCATTTCCAATCTGCGCCAGGTACCTGGGTTTCATTGTGGCGGACCATTAATGTCCTAGTGGCTCATTTGGTCCTTTGGAGGCTTGTTTTAAGCTCTGGCAGGGCAGTCTAGAGTAGCTTTTACTCCAGGGCTAGTATTGCTTAGCCCTCTGCCTGGGCGTGGCTTTCTGGGGTCTCCAGTGGTTGCCCCAGGTACTCAGGGAGGCCTCTGGACTGCAGCTCGTGAGAACTGGGACTTCTCCTAGTCCCAGCTGGGCACTGGCGGCTGTTCAGCTTACAGCCCTGGGGCCGTGGTTTCGGCCTCGTGAGGGCCAGCCCCCTAGACCTGCGCAGCCTGGTGTTCAGCCAGAGAGGACGGACCCGCATCTGCAGCTCTCTTTCCGGGTAGCTCCCTTGTCTGGGGAATTCAGCCCCCCAAATCCTAGCCGCCTCAGCCTCCCCAGTGTCCACTCTTGTCTCCTTGTCACCAAGACATCTGTGCTCCCCTTGGGCTCCTCCCCCTGGGGCTTGTGGATGCCTCTAGGTAGACGGCCAGGCCTGCTGAAGCCTCGGCTTATTTGTTTTTCCTCTTATGGGAGTCACGGCCCACCTCCTGTTGTTTGGAATCTGAAATAACTGTTTCATATGTTTTGTCTGGTTTTTGGTTGTTTTAGCGGAGACAGTTGGTTTGGTACCAGTTACTCCATTAGGCTGGGAATCAAAGTCTGTTTTTAGATAGAGAAATGCCATGGTTTTTTTGTATGTTTCTTAGGGTTGCGACACTGGCGTTGCACGACAAATCCTCATGTGCCTTGCAGGCAACCTGTGTAACAACCAGTCGCTTGGGACTCCTGCTAAAGGCCAGATCCCTCAGCCCTACCCTAGGTCTGCCAGATTTGCCTAATTTCTGTGTATTTTGATCAGTGTGAATAGGCTTTGTTCATGAAAGTTTGAGAACCGTTGTTTCGTGTGTAGGTCATCTTGCACAGTGGCAAGTTAAAGCTGCCTAAAGATGTAACTAATTAAGGCCCCGAACCCACAAGCACGAAATGTTTGCGAGGATGTGGGATGGGAACTCGTCGGTCCCTGCAAATGAGAGTGCCAGTTGGTCAGGGACCTCGGAAATCCAGTCACGTCGAGATGGCACCTGCCTCCAACCCAGCAATTGCACCTCGAGCTCTGGGCGCGAGGAGACCCCTGGATGCCACAGAGCATGTTGCACACAGCGTGTCGGCAGCAGCCGGGACAGCGGCCAGAGGAGCCTGGATGAGCAGTCATAGCGGATTCACTGCTCGAGTGATATGGGTGCTGCAGCACCCCGCGTGCATGGTACAGGGACTGAAAACTACTCAGTGGAAGACGGAAGGATGAGCACGAAATTCCCATGTGGCTGGATTCAGAAATACAGTGTGATGAGCCAAGGAAGCAGGTAGCAGAAGAGGACACGCGCCATCTGCCATTTTCGTGAAAAGTTTTGAAAAACCTACAAAGGAAAGCAGGAGGAACTTTGTAGGAGTGGGATCCGCACCGACTGAGCGGGGAGGGGAGAGGGAGCGGCCAGGCAGCGGCACGCGTGGGCCTCTGGCCGCGCTCGCAGAGCTCCCTGGGCCGGGCAGGCACGTGGGTGTTTGTAACAGTGCGCTCCGTGCCTTCCTGCAGGTCCAGGATACTTCACGGGGCACTTTTTTTAGCGAACAGACAAGTGACTTGGGTACCTTATTTCAGTCACCCTCGTGACAAGATAGTTTGACGTTAGGTATAACCTAAATATTTTTTCTCTTTTGCTTTGGTTTTAAAACATTTTCCCCCTTTTATCCTCTGGGGAAGTTGAGGCTATCCTTGGTCACGTTACTCCTCTTGTTTGTTTCATTTCAGTAAACACCGCACTCCTCGGTATGCAGAGTGTGATCTGAACTACTTACTCCCTGGGAACTCATTTGCTCGGTGTCTGAGAATCTCGTGCTGTCTCCTCCTGCAGGTATTCACGACCCTGTCGGTGACCAAGCGCTCTGGGGGCAGCATCCTGCAGGCCGGCTGCTGAGGTTAAGCCCCAGTGTGGATGCTGCTGCCGAGACTCCATACCACTGGTGCTTCCTTGCCCAAATCCAAGGTGAAGTCTTCAGGAAGGGTCTTGGGCTCCGGCACCTGTGTGTCCTGTGCTCACATCACCCAGGGCCCCCTTGGATCTCCTGGGTAGGAGGCGGTGAATGGAAGGCAAGCAGCATCACACTGGGGTCACCACGATGGACTCGGAACTGACCTTCGGCAGTGCATCGGAGGGATGCGTCCATGAAGTCACTGGCCGTAAGCCCACGCGGTGGGCAGTGATGGAACAACTGGCGAAGCAGTTTCCGCACGTCTCTTCCTCTGCAGGTGTTCTTACTCTCTCTGTCAGGCTTCTAATGCCGGTGGTTGTTTTCTGTTTTCTCCAAGGTGTTGTTAATGAGACTAGCGATGAGAAACGTTAGCACTCGAGTTTTGTCCGAGTGTGCACACCGGGCGCCCCGCTGCTTGAGAGGCGTGACTCGGCGCGCTCAGCGGCTGACGATAGGCTCGTCCCGCAAACTCAGATGCTCTGACCTGTCTAGCATCGTCTCCCCTCATCAGTCACATGTTCAAGCCAGTAAACGTATGGTTGACGGGCCAGGTTTGCCCCCGAGTGCTGCACCACCAGCCACTGTCAGTGTCAGTCCCGTGTAGGAAAAGGCCCGGGGGAGGCAGTGCTCCAGTGCGTGGAGCTTCGCGGTCTGGGGTGAGTGCCATCGTCATTCGTCCCGGAGGCAGACACGCCCCTTGAACGTGAAAAGCAGGGAATGTCTGGTTTAGTGCATGCCGGTCTGAGTGCGCTGAAACACTTAACACTGGCTTAAAACCTTTTTTTGGTAACTTTAGCTTTAAGCTAAAAACACAGAATATCACAACTTTTTTTTTTTCATGTACATTATGTATATGTCTCTCCCTAAGAATTCCATTTATAGGGAAATTGTTCTTTCTACACTTACAATTCAACTCTTTGTGGTAATTACTCTTTTGAGGAAGTTGTTAATATCATAAGTTATTATTATTTTTGAACACAGGTGGACGTGAAGGATTTTTGTTTAAAAACCAAATGGCTTTGTTACCTTCTGTTGGATGAATGACTATACCTGGTGGGATTTTGGCAGAAGTGTTTATGCTTCATTTCCATTCCAACTTGTGTTATTACGGAGGGGCGTTAACCCCGCAGTCGGAGATGTCTGTGTGAGTGCAGTAAGGGCTACGTTCAGGCCGTCTTCTCACCACACGAGTTGGATTTTACACACGCGCCGTGGACATCAGGCCTCCCACCAGCGGTTCTTGTAGCTCCTTTTCCATCCCCTCCCCTCTCACGGTCCCCAGCTGCAACACCGAGTAGTGGATTCAAAGTACATTTCTCGGTCACCTCAGGGACCCCGGGCTTCTGCCGGGCACTCCGTCAGTAGAGCACCTAGCCCGACCCACGGGGCGCGCTCTGCCTCACACCCTCATCCCACCTGCCTGTATGACGAAGTCGCGGGAAGGAAAAATAGTGAGAGGAATCGAGGCAGTTGACTGTGTTGAGTTTTATTTATTTTTTAAAATTTGTTTCGCCTCCAAGTCTGTCGATCTCTGAAATGAGAGCAGCAGGCAGTGTGAGACGAGGTGCCGAATCATGTGGTTCTCTCTGCTTCGTAGAGGGGAAGGTTCCCTTCACGGGAAGGATCATACTCTGTGGCCTTGCCTGGCTTAGATTCTGTAATTGCCCAATGTATCAAAACATTAAGTTCCGTGTTTTTTTGTTATAATTCTTCTTTTAAAAAAATGTGAACCATTAAAAGTTGTTGATACTCAGCCTGCGTGCCTTCTTATCGAATGGTGGTCTTGGGGTCCTTGGCGCGACCTTTCGTATCGACGGTCCCGAAGACTGGTTGCCGAGTAAGCGGCAGTGACGCTGGGCTCTGGGGCCTGGCCGGCAACTGCTGTTCCCAGTTCAGTGGTGCTGGCTGTTCCCGTTCCAGTTTTCAGTTCGTCTTTGACCTGTCAGTCCTGGTCTGTACGGCGGCAGACCCGCCCCACCCCATGCCAGGTCACCCTGGGTCCTAGCACTTGGCACGTCCATGGCTGCCCATGTCTGTTAGTGAAGAGACAGGAAAGAAATGATGGAATGCTTGCATCCAAGGCCCAGTGGATTCAAAGTGAATGATAAACACTGGTGGTTAATTTGTGTGTCAACCTGACTGGATGGGGGATGCCCAGATACTGGGCAAACACGACTTCCAGTTTGTCTCTGGGTGTTCCCCAGTGAACCGCACTCTTGAGTCAGGAGCTCTCCAGGGCGGCCAGCCCTGCCCAGTGTGGGTCTGGCGGCCTCTTCTGTCCTCACTGAGGCAGAGGGAGGCGACTGCAGCAATCCGGGGAGGGAAGGTGGTGTCTGGGGTCGAGGCGGCAGCAGCAGATGTGATGATGGATAAGCCCTGTTCTGACTCCCGTTGATGGAGGAACCAGTAGCACTTAGCACCAGAGTGGATGTGGGGTGGGAGAGAGCGACCTCTACCTTTAGGGCCTCAGGGACAGGGAGGATTAAGGCAGGGGCATCATTTCACAGGGGTGGGAAACTGGGAGGAGGAGCAGGCTTGAGTCCCGCATTTGAGATAGCTGGAAGACCACAGAGTGGAGATGGTGAGTCGGAGGTGGACACCGAGTGGAATTGCAGAAGTTTAGGATGGAGAGTTAAAGGTCAGGTCAGCCCAGAGGGCATGTTTCAAGTCCTCAGAGCGATGAGGGCCCCAGGGCATGGGTGCAGGTGGAAATGAGGAGATCTCCCAGAAACCAGTAGTGCAGCTCTCTTCCCCCCACCCTCCTCTGGTGAAGAATGGCAGGCTTTACACCCATGAACATGGGCGGGGAAAGGACATTCCAGACAGACAACCAGACAAGACGTGGAAACAAGGTAAAGGTGGAGCGGTGAGTTGTAAGCAGCCTGTGGAAGCCCCAAACAGCAGGTCAGTGCTCTCCGACAGCATCCTGGGGCCGTGGGGAGCCGGGAAGGTGCAGGACTGCAGGCCGGGACCCGTGAGGAGAGAGGCATGCACACACAGGACCTGCCTCACACAACTCAGAGTGGAATTCTGCACCCTGGACGCCCCTCCTCTCCCTGTTCCCGCCCCTGCGTGCCTGACGGACAGCTGGGCGGGGAGGGGGTTGGTTTCCTACCCTATCCCAGACTGAGCCAACTCAGGTTTGAATCACAGCTTTGCAACGTCTTGGCCAACTTATCCATGCCTAACCTCGCTCTGCCTCAGTTTCCTCACCTGTAAAATGGGAATATTCAATGTACCTTCCTAGGGTTACATGAGTTGAAACACGTGAAGCGCTTTGAACATGACCTTGCTATGCAGACAGTAAGCATATGGTAAAATTTGACTTCTTATTACACAGTTTGGTCAGAGTAAAGAGAGGGAAGGAGATGAATTCAAAGGCAATTGCACATCAGAGCAGGAAAGAAAGGAGGCCAAAAAGGGGTAGTTGTCATGGAGACAAGAGGTGACGAATATTACCGAGAGGAGCGGTAAGACCGGCAGGCTTGATGGTGCTCACTTGTTCCGCACTCATGTGTAAAATCTCTGTTGATGTACCTGGACTTGTTCTGAGAGCTGGATTGAGTGGAAAGCAAGGGAAAATCTAGTCTTCAAAAAGACTCGAAGGGGCAAGAGGGGAAAATACAATAATAATAATATAAACAAATGCTCACCTTGCAGAGTTGCTGTGAGGACCCCATTAGTTGGTACCCATGTAAAACTACTCAGAATAGTGGCTGGCACCAAGACAGTGCCGGGTGAGCAAGCACCACGATTAGTACGAGGACGAGAAGGAGTAACTCAGCTCTCAGCACTGGAGGCCGGGCGGCACTAGGATGCTGATCTCAGTGTCTTTCTATTGCTCCCTCACCCCCTCCCATCCAGGCAGCCGCCTGGGAAGGACCAAGTGATGACTGACTTGGAATGTGGCTTTGAGCCCCATTCGATGCTCAGCTCAAGGATGTGAAGATGACCTCTGAGGCCAGCAGAAGGGAGACCCAGAAGGAAAGGCTTGTCTCTACCAAGGGGCAAGTACAGAGGCCAGGGAAGAAAAGCCCCTCCAATGCTCTGGCCCCCATCAGCCCCCCTGGAACCCCACGTAGGCCTCCTCTAAGAGAGGACAAAATTTAAAAAATGGCCCTGTGAAGTGTCTTCCCATTTAGGAACCCTGTAAGGTCACATCGGGGTAGGTGTCATCAGGAGCTACTACCTTCCTCCCCTGCACCCCAGCCCTAGTGCGGAAACAACCATGGGAGGGGGTTTTGTGGGATGAGCTTTCCTTCCAGGAGGTGGGGTGGTGACTGGCTCCATCAGAGGCACCTCCCTTCCCTGGCCTCCTTCCTAGTGTAGTAATTTTGAGCCTAATGGTGAAATGAGTTTCTTGTGGTGAAACAAGGAGACAGGAAAATGATTAGGAATGCAATTGCCTAGCCTGCTGTGTGGCTCGCACAGCTTAAAGACCATCTTGTTATAAATTCCTTTTTGTGATTCTTGTGGCGTTCTGCTGAGGTCCACATCCGGGACCAGTAGGCAAAGGAAGAAAATCAGCAGCTGATGGGGCTGGGCTCCTCCCTGGTGGGTGTGGGGTCAGGCGGCTCTGGGAGATGGGCGGGGGCTCCCTGGCACCACGGGCAGAATTTCAAGAGCTGTGCTTTATAAGGGCTTAGCTTGTCGTCACCATGACAAATGCCGCTCTCTCCTGACTTCTGAAATAAGGATGCTCTAATGAAGCACCCACTCTGCCGCCCACCCTCCAGGGCTCCTCCGTGCACGATCTCATTCAGCTCCCAGATGGACCAGAGAGCTGGGCATATTGCCTTGTTTTCTTTCTTTTCTCTTTCTTTTAACTTTTAAAATTGATTTGAGAGAGAGAGAGAAACATCGATTTGTTGTTCCACTTATTTATACATTCACTGCTTGCTTCTTATATGTGCCCTGACTGGGGATGGGACCTGCAACCTTGGTGTATCAGGACAGTGCTCTAACCAACTGAGCTACCTGCCCAGGGCTGCCCCCAGTTTTCCAGAAAAACCTCCAGGTGGTGACTCACCCACAGATTGTGGACAATCTGCTATCTTCAGCAAGTCAAGTCGAAAGCGGGGACAACAAGGTGGAAGGAACCAGGGCCCCTGGACGAGCAGCCCTGAGGGCCTGCCCACCCCCCTCTGCCCGGTGAGAGAGCACTGTGTGTCTTCTCCCGCCCCCCCGCTGAAGGAGCAGCACTTTGGGGGCTTTGATCTGGCAGCCTCGCCTGTCCTAAACAGTCACTTAAATCCTCCCCCCCCGAATATTTAATGAGATAAGGAAAAGCTTATAGTTTATATTTCCATGAAGTCGGGATATGAAAGTGAGGTTTTTGGAGCAGTGAAACGACTCTGTGATACTGTAACGGTGGATGCAGGGCACTAACGTTTGTCCAGACCCATAAAGTGTGCAGCGGCCAGAGTGAGCCCATCACACGCTCCGCACTGAGGGCGATCGGGACGAGTCATTGTAGCCTCACGGGTTTCACAGACGTGCCGCTCTGGTGGGGGGGTGTTGGTAATGAGGTAGGCCGTGTGCAGGGTGGGGAGGTTGCCTTGTGATCAGCATTGCTGTGGACCTAAAGCTGCTCTTAAAAGTAGTCTGTTTTTTTGTTTTTTTTTTAAACCTGGCTTGATAGACGAACACCACCTAAGGAAGACAGACCCATTTGTGTGGCCTCGGTCTCTCACGGGTAGCTCAGCGGCCCACGTTTATTTGATGTAGCACTTGGGCCTTGGAGGTTTTGTGAATAATTCTCTAAGTAGGATGCTCAGGTAGGTTCCCCAAGGCTCACCTGGGTTCTGAGGATCCCTCCCACCAATGAATGCACAAGAATTTAGTCACAGGACCATCAAGTCTGTGACTGTCGTGGGTCATCACGGAATGTGACAATCGGAGGCATTTCCCAGCGTGTTTTCATTTGATCCTTTGGAAATCGATCTTATAATGGTTCTGTGCGGTGCTATCTATACATGTTCCACCTCTTTGACTTCAACGCAGCTGCTGCAGCTACGAGAATGGCACAGCTCTGAGATAGAAGGGCCGCTTTTGAGAGTCTCTGTGTATCTTCGGAGATGGGGGTTTAGTTGTGGACAGCGGCAGTGTGTGGCTCTCTCTGCTTCGTTCATTACATTCTTGAGGTGCTGTGTCTGAGCAGAACGAGAACATTAATTGTATTTATAATGAAATTCACTAGTGCATAAATAAGATGCATTAATATTTTATTCATAACTGTGAAGTGCTGGCAGAAAAACCAGAGCCGTGCCGGGCGTGAGTGTGAGTCATGACTCCATTGCCACAGCTTCTCGCTCCTTCACTCAGACACACCCGGAGACCCGCACGCAGTCACGCAGGCACGGGTGTGTGCACCCGTGCTATTAATTTTAAATCAATAAACATATTTGCATGTATTTGAATATGCATAAAATATTTCTAGAAGAATGCATAAGGAGCATTCTTGTGATTGCCTTCAGAGAGAAGAGCTGGTGGCTAGGGATGGGGTAGGGGACAACCGTTGGTGACTATTCTTGTGTGTTTCCATTTATACTTCCTGCTTTTGGAATCAAATAAAAACAAATAAGTTGAAAAATATATAATGAAAAATAACACATTGGCATTAAATTCTGGCTAGATACTGTTGCTTCCTGAAGATGCCAGGCCCTAGGACTTTCTCTGATAAAGAGAATTAGGAAGCTGAGGGTGATGGTAAGGAAACCATGCATCCATCTGAAACTTTCTCTTCGATGTGATAAAAGAATTGAAACAATAAGAGACTACCTTTTCCATGCTGTTATTCATGCTGCCTTCCTTTCCACCCTTAGTAATCCTCCCTTCCAGGTCCCTGAATCCTAGCCCTAACGTATGGTTTCCCCTCTCAGGCCAGCATTGCTCCAGGAACAGAACAGGCTCCAAAAAGTCAGGGTTCTGGATCTGCTTCTGTGCAATTCTCTTGTCTTTTCCTCATGGTCACAAGATGGCTGTTGCAGCTCTAGGCATCAAGTCCATATTCAAGGCGGTAGGAAGAGCGGGTATAACAGGTAGAACTATCTCTTCACCTTTTATGCAGCTGTCCCAACATTCCCCAGCGGATGTTTACTTTTACCTCCTTGGCTAGAGCTATGTCCCCTGGCCAACCCTAGCTGCAAGGGAAGCTGGGAAAGTGAGTTTCTTTACCCTTTTCCAGTCTAATGAGTGGATTAGCCAAAGTACAGTGTCTATCTCAGCATCTAAATAGAGACACACTAGACAGTGAAGGGAAGCAGAGGAACAAGGAATCTTTGTTTCTTGTCTGCCTTCCACTGGCAGGCTCCACCCCTCTGCCATGGCTTCAGGGATCAAGGAGATTGTGTACAAGAGCTCCGTGATGTGCTGCACATGTTCTAGTCATCCTTCAGAATATTGGCGCTGCCAAAGGGGAGAGTGAAACGGGCCACCCTGAAGCAGTTGGCTCTTTTTCCCTGTTTATTTGTGAGAAGGTTTGGATTTGAGTAAAGCATCATTAAGCAGTCTGAGGACTAGCTTGTAAACCTCACCTCTGGTGACCCCCTCCTTGTCTGGTCATTCTTTGTTCTCAGTGCGACAGGGGCAGTCGGTCCTCTCTGTAAATGGAATCAGTGGAAAACCTCCAGGTACCCTTCAAGGCATAGATGGGCGCAGCGAATGCCGCCTGGGCCGGGCGTGTGTCAATTCCCCAATGGTGAGAAAAGCTCTGTCAATATTTGTGGGGAGGAGAAGTCTCCACACGTAAGAAAGGCCACATTATGGAAACGGAGTGTTTTATGCAAAGAGGCATATTTAGAAGCAGGGAGGGTCAATAAGGAGACTGGGAAGGGTTAGGTTCACGTGTGTAAGAGCAAGGCACAGGCGAGTCTACCAGCTGAGAAATAAAACCAGGCTTTCATAACCTCCCCCATCCCTCCCTGCCCCACATCCCCATCTCCATAAAGAATAGACACTTCTCAGGGACCGTCTCATGGAAAAGTCTGAGGGGGCTTATGCCGAGAGGACTGAGGGGGAGGATACAGCTGCTCCCAGTTGCCGCAGCATCCTGGACTCCCAAGTGGACTGGCTGCTTTGTTCTTCAGTCAGAGAGGAATTAGAGAAGGGTGGTTCGAATCCTAGCGTAGCCACTCTGTGGCTTTGGGCTTGTTGTTGAACCGCTCTGTGCCTCAGTTTCCTCAGCCACGAAATGGGGGTGATAATATCAGTGCCTCCCTCCTGTGATTGTTGTGGGGACGATGTGAGCTGACTTCAGTGGGTCAGGCACCGACGGTGGAGCTGGTATGGATGCCGAGCTCGCTGGTGTTAGCGTCATCGCACGTGGCCCACCGGCAGGCAGCTGGTCCGGCCATAGGAGAACGGGCCTTTCCCCAGCGAAACCTGGGAATGTCGCGTGGGGTCTGTCCAGAGACACGTTTGCTCTTTCTTTCCTTTCTGGTAGCCTGGGCAGTGATTTCGGAAGCAGTGCGAGGAAAGGCGCAGAGACAGGGGTGACCAGGTGCTGTGTAAGCAGCATAGTGCAGAGGCTGGGAACTCAGACGGTGCCTTCGGACAGGCTCTGGTCCGAGCCCGGCTGCTGTTCCTAGCGAGTGTGATTCTGGAGAAGTGACCTGCCCTCCTGTGCGAAGGAGAGAGGTCAGTGGCCCCAGAGCGAGGGCCGCTTGGAAGGTTCAGTCAGACAGCGATGGACAGGGGTTGGCACACACCTGGCACACGCCTGGCACATGCCTGGCACACGATGAGCCTCCAATCAGTTCATGCAACCACAATGACCTAGGGGTTTGCCTCCTGACCGTCGACCCCATAACCTGTCAGCCCACAATCAGCAGAAGCAGGGTGGAAGCCATCCAGCCTCTGAGAGGGATGCTGCCATCCTCCTGCTCTGACCACCTTGGGTCACCTCTCAGCCTGTGGGCTCTGCCCTAGCCATGACCGTGACTGCTGACAAGGCCTGGAACCCTGGGGGGCCAGGCCCAGAGGCTGGGCTCTGAGAGGAGGTGGGTGTCAGAAGCTGGCGTTGGGTGGGGCAGGGGGCTGTAAGTTTAAGAGACCGAGCAACCTCCAGGCAGCGTGGGGACTGGGAGGAGGGCTCCAGGTGAAATAGCATCCTGGCCTCTGTCAGCAGAAGGGGCGAGCATGCTCCGCACATCCTTTCCCCATCGGGAGCCAGTCTGTCCACAGGAAGCAAACGCTCTGCCTTCTCTGCACCCCAAGGCCCAGCAGTTCACAGGGCAGGCCCCAGGGTGGGAGTGGGGGTGGGGAGAGGCCTGCGGATCCCAGCCCTGCCCCTACCCTGTGAGGGGTGGGGCAGACTCATGCTGCACAGTCTGAGCCCCCAACACGGAGTCCCCAGCCTCTGTCCTCTAGCCCAGCTCTGCGGAAATGAGCTCCCGTGTGCTCCCCACTGGTGCCTTCTCCGTGCTCCTGGCGGGAAGGGGAGGGGCGCTGTTGGTTACCCTCCCCCGACCGCCCGGCTCCGAGTCCTGTAGCTGAAGCTGGCAGGGCCCAGTCTACGCTTTGTCGGCTGCATATCCTACAAATTCTCTGCAAATCCTAGAAATTCTAAGTCAGAGGATTACTGTTGTATTTGAGACCCACTCAGGAAGATAGAAACTTGTTAAAATATAGAATGCTTAGCCTTTAGGGCAGAGATTGTGTCTGTTTTGTTCACTTATCCCCAGGGCCTCATATAATAGGTATCCAATAAATGTAGTTGATTAAATAACTGAAAATGAATTTAAGTCTTCAGTATAGGAAGGTACTATATGCACTAAGATGTTTGTTGCAACATTATTTGCAATAGTGAAAAACTATTTTTTT